>JAECUM010056943.1:0-23984 GCA_016617855.1 Megalonaias nervosa | reverse complement strand
CATACTTCCTTCCCCACGATGCATGCTCAGGAAGCGGAAAGCGGGCATGATACAAATAGATGAAAAAGATTCCTGTCGTCTACACTGCATTTCTTAAACATTTGCTTTGGTATTTTGTTTGAGACGGGTAATCTATGCTTATTTGAAACCATAATTTTGTCTTGCATTCAGATGCTAAAGAGGACCCCGAGTGGCCCAGTGGTTTAAAGCGCTCACCATTACGGATCACTGCCATCTCACCTCTGTCTGCGCGAGTTCGAGTCTCAGGCTCGGCTAACGTGGGTACGTGAGAAAGCCTGCCAGTAGCCTCTCGTGGGTCGGTGGTTCTTCCCGGGGTTTTCCAGGGTTCTTCCTCCACCAATTATACTGGCCGCCATGTATAGCCTATCTTGTGCTGAAAAATGGCGTTAAACCCTACAACAACAACAGCAACAACAGATGCTAAAGACAGCCCAGTATTGTTGGGTACACCATCTTATTTACAACGAACCTTCCGGGTTCACCATTCTGCTATTACGGTTGCACATTCTTTATCAATTTAACAAAGACAGTCCAACAACAAAGTACTATTTCACTACAAGACATAAAAACAAACCAAAATACCCGTATGTATAAAAAATAGTATAACAGAGAGGACGCTCTATCGTCCTCTAACAAGCTTTCAGTTTCAGCTGGAAAGCTCTTTGGGATTATGTTATAAACTTGGACAACGTCTTACAAATCGAACTTGGAACAATGGAAATACTACAAATCACACTGAAGGAAGTGAAACATTACACACCAATGGCAAATTGATATCGCCGAACGCACACATATTAATTCCAGGTATAATTATACCATGTCACCTGAAACATAGATTTATTTAGATTTGTCATGATCACACATTCTGTATCGCTGACCATACAATCCTGAACTTGAGTATACAAAATCAAAATCCATTTTTTGACAATACGTTGTAAGTTGTCAACGTTGCTGGGTTGGTTTTTCTTTTTCTTTTTTTTTTTTTTTTTTTTTTGTTTTTGTTATTGCTGTTGTTGTGCTGTTAATATATAATAATAATAATAATAACAATAATAATAAGGGGTGTCGCTGAAAATCCCATGACATAGAGGGATTTGCCCATTAGGTGCGTCTAAAATCGTCTTACAGGTGTTGATAGTCAAAAACCATATAGCAGAAAGCACAATTTGTAATAACATAAGGGGTGAACACGCTTATCTGTGTATGTAATCGAGTGTAATTTTATTGCTTTTTATCTCTCTCTCTCTCTCTCTCTCTCTCTCACTCACACACACACACACACACACACACACACACACACACACTGTTTGTCTGTCTGTCTCCCATAAATTAGTACATTAGCATGCATCTGCTTGTTGCAGTAGTTTTTCTCCAATCTTCATAAACAGTGTGGCTGCTCGTTTGGAAATATTAGAAAAGACTGGAGAAATTTTCTTTTCCCTTAAGTTTATACTTCTTATTCCACATGTATATGTAGTCAGCACTATTACAAGTTAACACTGGATTGATCTGGTTTAGTTCAATGCAAAGTAAATAAAAAGAATATAAACCAAACCGAAATTCTACGAGTTAGATAAACCTTAAGCTCGTTAGATTGTGTCGAAAGGGTTATAATGTTTGGTGTGACGTACGGGCAGGGTTGTATAAAGAAGAACCCTGAGACCTCATTGGACCATTTCGTAGATTCTTTTAAATCAGGACTAGAATAGATTCTTTGAATGTATGGCTCCTGTTTCACAACAAAGCATCCAGTCCCATTTAGCTTTTAAATAACTGTAGACGTCGACGTAAAACCCGCAGAGTTTCATACTTGTAATTTATTTACATTCAACACCTGAGAGGTCAGGGGTCTGGGTGGTGGTGGAATCACACATGCAATCAATCCATTTACACTGCCGCATCCTTTCTCGATTGCTTAATTGGATAAGAAACAGCCGCGTTCCAAATTTCGCAAAAAATGGTTTGTTATTTGGTGCAAAGCGAAGCTGGCAAACATAAGGGAATCAAATTACTTTTGTACAAACATGGAGTACAATTTCATTCTTATTTTTCGTGATTAAAGATCTGAAGAAAAAAAAAAAAAAAAACAACGTTGGGCTGGGCCGGTTCCGGGTTTTGTTTAATACACAGGGGCGGGTGTTGGCTAGGTACGCAGCATTAAGACGTTAGTGTTCGGACTAATCGGCTGGTGTCAGGATAATGTGACTGGGTGGGACATCATTCTACATGTCTGCGGCACGATGCCCCAGTGTTAGACATCACTATAAACTGCCACACTGCAGACATGCTAGCGATATGACTATAAAATTGTTAAAGCTACGGTAAAACAAAAGATCCAAGTCACACACTCCGCCACTGCAGGAGTCACGGTACTAATTCAGTTCCCATAGTGAACCTATGCAAACACCATGATAATAAAAATTCAATAACTTAAAATTTCTGAGTGCCCATGATCAAACCTATATTTATCAGTATAGATGAAACCTGTATGTCAGCTTCTGTGTAGAGGAAAGGATATGAGCCGCGGCAATTTCTGGACCTGCATGTGTTTGAAACATGTGCTTTCAATTCTGCACCAAAGAGTCAGGTGCTACTTTTAGTAATGAGTGTTCCAAACTCTAGACTGTTAAATGTCTGGAATTCCATCAATAAAACAATGTCTCTATTTTTTTTTTTTTCACTTACAACTAGGATAAGCTCTCAAAAGATTCTTTTTCCTAAAACATAACTTACATTATTAACCAATCCTGGCCATCCAAACCCATATATACTCTATTAAATATTCACCCTTTTCCAGGCTGGTTCCCATTTGTCCATACCATTAGTACCGTGTATCCTGCAGCTCCGGCCTCTATTAGACGCCTCTTACGAAATATAGAAGGGCGCATCTGGCATACTCTCCACCCCTAGCTCACAAGGGGAAATGTATATATTTTATTTTTATTATTTCAGTTGAAACTGCATTGTATTAAGTATAGTATCATTGATGCATTCCCCCCCCCCCCCCCAGCTTTTTGCAATAACTGTGTTCTGAATGTTGGGGGGGGGGGTATTTTTTTGGTTGGGATTAATATTGTATGAAATCATATTCGTAAAATACAATTATATGATATAGTTTTCAGAAAGGAAAAATTAGGGATATTCAAGAAAAAAGAGAAGTTAAAATCGGCAAAGGACCGGGAAGAGAGTTTGAACAAAATGGAGCTAACATGAAAAAAGTCTGACAAGAGCTCCATCACCTAATACCTCATCAAGTCCAAAACGTCTATTTCTTGCTACTGTTAAGCTGTTAAGTCATCCACTCTGTTTAAGAACAGATGACTACAAGACTCATCTGAATTAAACACTAACGGTCTACACAGATCTGACGATATATCTGGGTTCTGTCAAAACAAATATGCTTGTCAACTAAGCATGGAGTCGTTGGTTGAAAGGGTGGCCAGGTTCTCTGCACGTGTAACAAAAGTCTCACTGCATATTCAAGTGCAGACGCGTACGTCAGAGTCGTTCAAATGTTGTAGGTACAAAACAGGTTATCATTCCCAGGTGAAACTTACTATACTTTTTTATTTGTGTTTTTTCTGGCTTAACGCAATTTTTCAGCACATGATTGCCCATACATAGCAGCCATTTGGCCTATGTTTGGTGGAGGAAGGACTCCGGACGACCCCAGAAAGAACCACCGACCCACGTGAAGCTACTGGTAAGCTTTCTCGCATACGGAAGTTGGTCGAGCCAAGTCTCGAACTCACGTGGATATAGGCGAGATGTATGAGTGGTCTCTAAAGGAGAGTGCCTTTGACTACTCGGTCATCCGGGGCCCCTACTTAATAGAACAGGAATGCGGTCTTGTTTGTTCAAAGTTTGATATTTTAAACTTAAGGCTTTTGGTGAAAAAAAGATTTTCAAAATATTAAAAGAAATAAAAAAAGTAAATACAAAAGAATAACAATGAGAAATTTGTTCCCCAAACTGTGTAAAAAGTGGGCCCTTAAATCCGTGTAGACCTACACATACGATGCGGGCCCAGAGTGGCCTAAAGCGCTCATCGTAACGGATCATATCACCTCTGTCTGCATGGGTTCCAGTCTCGAGCTTGGCTAATATGGGTACATGAGAATGCTTACCAGTAGCTTCCCGCAAGTCGGTGGTTCTTCTCGGGGTTTTCCCTGGTTCTTCCCCCACCAGGTATACTGTCTGCTGTGTATAGCCTATCTTGTGTTGAAAAATGGCGTAAAACCCCATAACAACAACGAATAAGATGCTTAATGGTACGGTTTTCAGCATAACATAAACTGCGCATTTGCATTAGTTGAATTATAATTTTACCGCTCCTGTGGCGAAGGGGGTTAAAGCGTCCGCCCCGGATGCGGGAGGTCGCGGGTTACTCTAAATACCCGTATATTTCCATTTAGACCCTCCAAAGACAAAATATAACGTATAGTGACTTCAGGCTGTTTGGTTTCTGCGCAGGATGACAAAACAAAAAAGGTGTGATTCGGCAAGTCATTCATTCCAATGCACCCATTTCCAGAAAATGGAACATCCCTAATGCTGATTTATGGATATGTTAGATATGTTGTGTCCACGTTAGTGCCATATATAAGCAAGATATATTTAACACTATAACTAAATGCAGTGGATTTCATGAAACTTATTTAGTAGAGTGATACCTTTAAATGGTGAAAATCATTAAATGGAGGTAATTTCAAAAACTAAAATGACCTGTGGAGTAATAGAAAAATTAATGCACCAGACTAGTTGCAGCGGAAAAAAACATGAATAGGATATACAGATAAATGATATAGATATCTAATCTCCATTTACACTTTAATTACTTATGCTATTCCTGTGGTGTACGACGCACCTTGAATTAGATTTAAGCGAATAAAAGAAATGATTTTGAATTGTGCCTTTTTATCCACAAATATGTAACATTGACCTGAACATTACCGGATGAAACGGAAATTTCGTTGGATTAGGCGTTCTTTTGCGCAAACTGTTAACCATTACATTCGAAATATACGTGTCCCATTCATGACACTGCCATTTCGTTTTCTACTGAAAAACGGTTTAATTGGTGTTTCACGTCTATTGTATCATTTTGCATTTGTTATTCTCGATCAGCGTGGACAGGAGAAAGCTGAAAATGAAAGAAAATTTATCAGATATTTAATGGTTAGCATTCCAGTTGCTGTGAAGAGTTACAGGTTAACGTGTTTATCTCCCATTTGAAACAAACCAGGCGAGAGTTTATACGGATTTTAAGTGTACAGTTTTTATCTCGGCTCGGATTCGGCTATGTAACATCAAGGATATATAAAATGAAAACCTGGGGAGGGAAGAGCTGTAAAGCTATTTCTATAAGCTTCATATTGGTTCGACTAAGAAATGGAAGCAAGAGAACCAGTGAGAAAAAATGGTAAGGATGGGAATTTGCCATTTGAATGTAGATTGATTACAAAGGAAATTATTTCGTTTAATTAAAAGTAAGTAAAATTTTATCTATCTATCTTTCTACACACTCAACCACCTACCTCTCTATCTGGGTACGTGACTCCACGCCTTCCTAGTTATAATTAGTTTGTTAGTCCGTCTGTATGGAGAAAGGTTTTGATAATATAGCGGAACATCTGAAGTTTTCATGTGTTGTGTGTAACCTGAAGATGGTTTCCCAACTCTGTTACATCGTGACATCACTTTAACTCTAAACAGTGCATTTACTTAGTCAAAATTTGCAAGCCGATTGGTCAAATCGAGAAAAATATATTTTTATATCAAATAAATATTTATATCAAATAGCCAATGTTTCTGTTAGTGATAAATATGATCTTTATGATATACTTGTTTGCCAGTTCTATGTAATGGGCTAACTCTGCGAATAGTAAAGTTAATGGCGTAGAGTGCACTTGCAGTTTTGTAAACAGTTATTTTCGTGAAGGTGTATGTACATAGAATGATTCTACTGGCGGAGAGATCGAAAGTTAGACTAAATGTACACAATTTTTTTATTTTTTTATTGAGAGCTCGGAAGTAGTGCCGGATTACCCATTAACCACACTAAGCACGTGCTTAGGGCACCAGCCCAACAAGGGAACCAGAAAAAAATCAAATTAATTGATGATAAAATCGAATGAATAATATATAACCATTTCGATCTCCATGTACGAGTATTTTGATTTGCAATGATGGTAACACTTGTATTTGCCCACCTTTTAAACTTATAATACCGTTTATTTTTGGGGTTTTTTTTTTGTTTGTTTTGAGCTTCACATTTTGTAAAGGGGGTGGGGGCAATAATAGTTTCAGTGCTTAGGGCCCTGGAAGGCCTTAATCCGACACTACTGGGAAGTTAGACTAAATGTATATAAAATAATTCTACTTATGGAGAGCTCGGAAGTTAGACTTAAGGACTAACGGACACTATGGTATTATATTGTGAAGTATTGGTTAAAGATTTTTAATGCAAATTATAGAAAATGTATTAGAGTGATTTAAAATTCATTAGTAAGTGACATATATTGTTTTTTCAGCAAATCCTTTCTAGTTTTGATTTATTATCATTCTGCATGATGTCTAGTTGAATGAACTTGCAGGGGAGTATCAAAGATCTTATTTGTTGTAAAGCAAAGACTTATAGATAGCTACGCACAAAATTGATATTCCAAAATTACATGAATCATATATAACACTGTATGAAGAAATTGTAGATTTTGGTGTTAAGTCTTACATAGATAAAATCTTGAATTCGAAGGTTAGAACTGTGCGCACACAGGCGAAGACCTGATCTCCCCCCCCCCCCGGTAATATCCTTTGCACGATGAGGTTACGATGCATATCTAGAACAAGCTTAGGAACAAAATGGTGAATACGTAATCTGATTTGGTAGTGACTGACGTAGATCATACGTTGTTGTAAATACTGTTTTTATTTCTTGTAATGGATGTATACGCAAAATAGTATTAATTACAGTCAGAGAAAGTAATTGCGGATTTCCCGTGTCAGAGAACATATACAACCTATATGACCATTAATTCGACAAATGTTTCACTACATGAATCAGCTCTTGACATTTCAATAGCGTATTCAATTATGAGGCGCAGTTACATTTCATGCATTTACAGTTTGAAAGTTACCGTTCACAGGTCGAGAATTACTATAAATTTCTTCGCTAGAGGTCGCTCTGGTGAAAGGACCGTGTTATTTTTAAACAAGGGGGCTGCTTCTCGTTGCTCTAAAATTCAACAGATGAAATCTAAATACTCACCATATGAAATGTAACTTTCATCACAGTTACATTCAACGTGTGAATTAGGGATTCTCGACATATGATATTGAAATTTCAACCACCGCTTTGTAATTCAAAATATACACTGTAAAACGTCGACATTGGAAATATAACTTTAAACCACCACTGTATGATTCAACATATGAAATCTAAAATCTCGATCTAGAAAATGGAACTATAAGGATATGCAATTTAATCCAGCACGTGATATTGGATTTCTCGACATACGACATCGAAATTTCAACTGCAACTTCCTCATTGGACCAGCTCCGCTTCGGAGCCTGATAAATCTCAGGTCACACACAGGTGGTACACAAAAACACGTCAGCTGCCACAATTTTATAAGGTGGCGTCACTAACCTGTGGGCATACACACCACATCACTGATCAACGTTTACAGTGAGAACAAAAAATATTAAACATCCGGAGGAAATATGATAACATTTGGGTGTATAAATATAACATTTGGGTAAATAAATATAAGATTTGGCAATAAAAATATAACATTTTTATGACAGAATACAATAACTATCTTGGAGTGTACAAAAGTTGTAAAAGAAAACAAATTGTATATGATTGTAAAGCATGAAAGATTTCCAATTCCACAAATAGCAGAGTTTATGATATTGTATTGATTATTAGAGTTAACAAACTTGGCACGATTTTGTTAACGTTTGCGATTAATGGTGGCAAATAAGGTTTGTAAATTTGCAATAGAGGGTTTGCGGTAATAGAACGATTTTAGAAACTTACTTCTTTCTTTGTGAAATTTGGGACTAATGAATAAATAATGGCATTCGTCCCAGATGTAATTTTAATCACAATGATTACATCTTCTTTCCTCAAAAATGTATTGATCGAACGACCGGTTTAAATAGAGTCTGTGATTTTAAGTCCTAAACTTTGTCAATGGTAAATACAGATTCCTACGTAACAGTATTAAGTAGTTTTGCATATTCAGATTGTCTTTTATTTAAAATATGGTAAAATGTTCTTTAGAGAATAGAGTTACTGACATATGCCATGCCTGTATATAAGAGTCTTTGAAAGTTTCTACTGTTATGCGTTTTATTCCTCTCAGAGTATTCAAACATTCATGGTTTAGGTTTTTTTTTCTTCTGTTTTGTTATAAGAAAAACTCAGCTGATATGGTCATAACGAGACTATTATGTTTATTAAAGAGAAAGATCTCTTCATTCAACAGGTGTACTTGCGCTTTAGCCGATTGTTCTCTGTCACGCGCGCGCGCGCGCACACACACACACACACACACACACACACACACACACACTTTATGTAGGTTATAGATAAACCCTGTTTAGGTGACATACAAACTCATTTTGGACCAGGAATAGCAATGTGCCGGTGCTGTGAATCGTTGATGATGACATTATGAGCCCACTGGTTCAGAAGGAGGTAATGATGATTTCCTCTCTTTTGATCTAAGGATTGTCTCATGAAATACCTCCGCTTAATTGACTTTGCTGATGAAGTCGTTTTTTTTTTTTTTTTATAAAAAAACCCAATAAAATAACAACAATAACTAAATAAATAAGGCCATCAAAAACTAATTCATAAGATGCAAGCCGGTTCTATTTTTTAACTTATGAAATAGGGACATATACATATTTTGATCAGCTTCTTTGCACTTTTACAACATGTATTACCTTGTAAGTGCCTTTCCTATGTTGAAAATATACTTGTTTACATATGAATTTTAGCGCATATTTATGTGAAAATTAAGTTTTGACAGCCAATGCTGTAGACAGCATACTTGCAGTAATTTTTCTTTTCCATTAGGGATGAAATATGGTATATATGCATAAGTTGTCTCATTTTGTTTCTTCTTTATTTGGATTACGACCCACATCATAGAATGTACTGCCCAATCCTTTGCATGCAGTCTATACTGATACCAAAGTTTAAACCTTCAACTGTCAAGTTTTAAACCTAAGTCACTCTCATGTTCGGCAATGGACTTCTAGAACGGTTCCAAGAAGGGAATGAGGCCAAGGGTCATTTGTCTCCTTCACTAAAGAAATAAATTTTGACCTTGTTTGACAATCATGAATTTTCAGGCTTTGATTTGATAAAAAGCAATACTCCTTTATACATTTTGTCTGTCTACCCCAGTGTCAGTGGGTGTCGCATTCTTAATGGCGATAGCACTTGAAACAAAAATATAAATACATTTTTTCTTCTATTTTTTTTTAACATGAAACTTCTACGACTATCAATATTAATGAGAAATATTGGCATGGAACTTGGAGAGTTGATGAGGACAATTTCATTATTGCGCTTTACCAAAAATTTGGCGAGTACTCTGTATTTTGTTCCCTGCAGCAAGAATATTTCTTCATATCGCATTTTTATAAACATATTCACGATAGGAAATGAGGTGACCCTTTGAAAATTGCTTGATGGGGACCGTTTGTAAGCCAGAAGAAGAGTCATGTCTGTTTCTAGCGTTCTCATAGATCTGTGTATACAAACACCAGTACTAGAGTGAAGTTTATATATTATTCGTATGACGGAAGAAAGTGTATACAATACAAGCGATTGAATAAGGTAGCAATAATTTCACTGATACGTATCTTCAGTTACCTTGGAATGTTTACCTTGAATGATGTTAAACCAATGTCAACGCCTAATTTAACACTGTTCCCTAAATAAAGCGACGGCAACCAACGTGCTTCATATGTTTTAACAATCCGTCTAAACTGTATATAGCTCATTGCATACATACCTTGGGTGTCTTTTTCTATCGTAACTGAGCTACATTTCCACCTGTTATATGACGCGACTGTGTATTGTTCCGCACCTTAGATCTATATCATTTCTGACATATCTTACATAATGATAGAGAGGGAGGGTTGCATGCAGTCAGTGAGAGGAAGTAATACATTGATAACATCAAACCATAATGAGACTGACACCTACTGAAGTTCTGGCGCACTGTACCGTGTTAATCGTTTTAAAGGTAATCCAATTAAGGAAGTTTGATTTCCAGATATTATTATTATTATTATTATTATTATTATTATTATTGTTGTTGTTGTTGTTGTTGTTGTTGTCTCCACTCTTTTTGGGGGTGTAATATTGTGGTACCTTCTGTCTTCCGTTTGCCCATTCTTTTGTCTGTCCCTAACATTACCTCCTCCTAAACCACTGGGTGAATAATGCATCAGTCATTAGTATTACCCGGCAGATAATCCTACAAAAGTTTTTCTATGGAATAATAAAATGTTGCATATCTCATGCACAGGTTATTAACAAAGATCGTGCACGAGTACATGCAGCTGCGATTTCTTAGCCTCGACTGACATTTGGATATATCAAGGTTCTGAAGAGATTTAGTAGTTGTGTACTGGTAGAACACAATTCAAAGTCTAAGTTATAATTCGGTTTACATCTCTTCTGAATGTCTATTTGACAGGGAACTTTTTTTCTGTCTCTTTGCTGCGCATATTCAATCATATGTCTTATTCCAAACATTCTTATGATGTCGCTCTACTGTTTCGTATTTTGAATAGGTTAGATTTTTTTCAAGAACATGAGTTACCCAGGAGTATACAGCTTGGCCGTACTGCAGATGTGCATATATATATAAAAAAAAAAAAAAAAAAAAAAAAAAAAAAAAAAAAAAAAAAAAAAAAAAAAAAAAAAAAAAAAAAAAAAAAAACAAAAAAAAAAAAACAAAAAAAAAAAACAAGAACGGATAACTTGTTTTTAACTTTTTATATATTTTGTAATCTATTCATTGCACTTTCAGAAGCTGGCATTGCCTACTCTGGCAAAATTAGTTTTCCCCATTTTAATAACTGCTCAAGATGGAATTTAGACTAATTCAAGCTGAATTTTTCGAACATATGGAAGCAGCCATTTTGGTTTACCGTGTACTTATTTCGTACTCTTTCCACAAGTACAGTATGTAAAGAAATTTCAGTCACAGCAAATGAAAGTAGCCCCCTATGTCTTATTAAAAATGGCGGCCTATTCTATAGGATATTACACTTTGATAGTTTAGAGGACAGTGAAAGTCGTGTTTGTTTAGACCCTGCATTCGTCTACAGCTTAAATGAACTAATGAGACTTCAGTCTGTAATGATATGTATTCTTACTAACATTTGTTGTTGTAGGGTTTAACGCCAATTTTCAGCGCATGATAGGCTATACATGGCGGCCAGTATAACTGGTGGAGGAAGAACCCTGGAAAACCCAGGGAAGAACCACCGACCCAAGAGAAACTATTGGCAAGCTTTCTCATGTACCCACGTTAGCCGAGCCTGAGACTCGAACCCACGCAGACAGAGGTGAGACTGCAGTGATCCGGAACGGTGAGCGCTTTAGACCACTGGGCCACTCGGGGCCCCTTCTTACTAACATAAGCGAAGGTGTTGGGAAAAAACACTCGGGTGTGAATTACATCCAGCTGATGGATATAGGATCCATTTTTGTATTCTGGCGACAGTGGAAGGTTAGAGTATTAATATTAGTACTAGAGTATGTGAAGGTATATCATCGGAGAAAAATACAGTTTATTTTCACTGATTCCACGGTGAAATTGCTATAATATAGTAGACACAACGTGATATTAGTATCAACGGTGTATTTTATTTGATAAAGTCGTTGTCATCCCGAAAGCCTTGTTAACATTTTATTGTCCTGCATACACGAATGGCTTTCTGATGGATGCTTGCCAGAATAGTCGCAGACACTGTTATATAATGCAGCTTAACACTCTTTCCCATTTCATATGGTAACAGAAAAAATGTTCACGAAACCTATCATAATAGTATCATTATGGTAGGAATTGTTAAATATAACACCGTATTTACTCGCTTATAATCCGAGTCTAACTGCAAATTGCACAGATCAGGCCTATCTTCGCATAATTCAGCGGTAGATCTGGGTCTGTGCAGTTTTTGAGAAGTAATCAGTCTAACAAATACTATAAACACTGATCTGCAGGCGCATTATGCTACAGCAGATCAGGATCTTTGTTGTTTGCAGTTTGACTCGGCTTATAAGCGAGTACACACGATACTTCACTTTACAGCAATTGCATCTCCCAGTTTTCTTTCGATGACTTTGAAGTGACATAAGTACATTGAAAACGTCATATCATAGTTACAATCA
The DNA here is from genome assembly GCA_016617855.1 of Megalonaias nervosa. NCBI lineage: Eukaryota > Metazoa > Mollusca > Bivalvia > Unionida > Unionidae > Megalonaias > Megalonaias nervosa. Next base: position 11,536 of record JAECUM010056943.1, on the reverse strand, counting down.
TTTTGTTTCAACAGCAATATGATTAGTCCAAAGATTTTACAACTTATCGAGGGTCTTTCCTTTTCACGACACGTTTGTACAAATCGAAGTACAAGAAGAGTCACTACGTATGTAATATTAGAACTACCATATAAGAGGAAACCTAATAAATATAAATCTATATAAAAAATACCGAAACAACAATTTAGAAACAAAACGAAAGAAGAAGAAAAGGAAGGTTAGGTGCAATGAAAGGATTTATATGAAACTGTCCCTGTTCAGTTTTGTATCCTAATTACTTCACCAAATATTCCATTCCAATAACTTGCCAGCAAGAATCTTTTCAAACTTTTGCTTTCGCCATGGGAGGAATATGACGTAAATCTTATGCCATTTTCACAAAGCATTGAATAATTCATCTTGGCTAGCAATGGGTCATCGATCCATGTTGTTCCTCATCGACCCTTGGCCTACTTCCTCGCTATTTGATTGGATACAGCTGAAGAAAGCTGTTCCAACCAGATTGCTTGTGATATTTGCACAGGAAGATCGTTGGGAATAATCATAGCATCCTCGATAGACAAGGACTAATGTCGCGTGTGTATTACGCCAGTTTCAACTTTTGTATATGTTCTTCTTTCGAGTCGAGGCATACCATGGAAGTCATCACATTTAAAACCAAAGAAGTCAGTCATTGAACTCTCTGAATGGTAAATATATTCTGGTTCCAATGGACGGTAACTCTTCATCCCCAAGAAAACAATCGGGACATCCTCAACCTTTTCAGTGATGTTGAGAAAGAAATTTATAGCCACTGAGAAATATATTCTGAACTACTTTCGTTCATATACAACAATATGGTAGCTAAGGGAGGCAAAGTCACAATCGCAACAACCTCTGCCTTTGCTGTTGTAAAATATTTGGTACACTCCACCAGAGGCGAGTCACCAAAAGACATCAAATTAATGTGTATTCTCAGACTACTTTCAAGGTAAAAATTCGTGACCTGACGGAAATGACCGAGTGATGCTCCGATCGCCAAGAAGGCGCTTGTCAGTACACTGATATGATAGCTACATATGCCAAGTTGTTGATGTGGAATGAAGTGGATCGATGTCCCATTGGTAGCGAAGATGCGATTAATTTTGCAGGAGTTAATTCAAAAGTATTTGTGGGCATGTTTTAGTTGTCATTTCTTTCATGATTAAATGCTTTAAAATAGTTTAAGAAAGATGTTTTCTTGTATTGGTTCAATGTATGTGATTCTTCTTCTTCTTCTTCTTCTTCTTCTTCTTCTTCTTATTATTATTATTACCATTGGGGTTTGGGGGGGGTCAGTGTGGGATTTTTTCGGAGGGGGGGCGTTGTTGTGGTTTTTATTTTTGGTTGTTTGTACGATATGGAAAGAATGGAAGTGCATAATTTGGCAAAAAAAGAAATTGGCAATAGACTTCACGTTGCTCATTATTGCTAAATACGAAAGCTTTAAGTTTTAAGCACTTAACGTGATACGTTTCGTGGAAGCGAATCAAGTCCGGAATCAGCATGGGTTGGCATGGAAAAAGCACTGGCACTATCCAAGAAACACTCTTAAAGTATTGAACAACGTCTTAGATAATAAAGTGTGCCTGGACCATAAACAGCTTTCACGAAGTTTTATGTTCATGTTTTGTGTAAGCATCGCTCACAGCTGGTGATTTGTTCCTGATGGTTTTTAAACACCAAGACCTCGACGGGAAGACAAACTGTCAAGATTCCTATGTATGAATGTTGTACTTTTCTGGGAAAAAATGGCTGTTAGCCAGATAAAATGGAAGACATTTGAACTGTATTTTAAATATGCGGTAATTGATCGTAATAAATGGAATGCATGGATTGTTCAACATGTTTCACTGATCACACATACAATTTTTGGATCGGAAAACATTCATGATTCTCACTCATTATTCTCTCTCTCTCTCTCTCTCTCTCTCTCTCTCTCTCTCTCTCTCTCTCTCTCTCTCACACACACACACACACACACACACACACACACATACACACACGCACTCACACACACGCACACACACACACACACGATGAGGACGAACGAAACATACGGTCTCAATAATAAACTTATTGTCTGAATAAGATACATTGCACTCGCATGAAATTTAAACTTTTCGTATTTAAATATCAATCTAAATATTGTGTTGTGTACTCTAGAAATCAAATAATTGTTCTTTTCTCAGAAATGGTTTTGCGCGTCTTTGTCATAATTGAAATATTATCGTTCGTCTGACGTATCGATATCAATATATATTCTGAATCACTAAACATTCGCAAAGTTAGCGATACAATTATTTTCGCGGAATAATCATGCATGCCAAATGGTATTTTAGTTATGCGATATGCGTGCTTGTTGTAAAGGCTATGTCATGAACATGTTGAATTTTCTGCAGTCATACAAAATTAATGGCGATACAGTACGGTAGACAAAAGATATCACGAACATCAGACGGCTTTTTAAACAATCTCGTTACACCGGAAATTAGTTACAATTTAGTTAAAATATTATAGGGGCCTATGCGAAAATGGGGAAGGGACTTTGCGATGTACTTTGTTAATATCCGATATTTAGTTAAATCCGATTTCGTTATAAACGGAATTTTCCCTATTATAGTTACAATTGGATTAGTTTATAAAAGTAACGAATATTGTCATTGGTCAGAATGAGACCTCGTGATCAGGCTGGGCTGTGTTTATTTCTGTATAGAACTGAAAAACCTAGACACTTCATTTCTGTTGCTGTGGCATTCACGCCATTTTTCAGCATACAATAGGCTATACATGGCGGCCAGTATAACTGGTGGAAGAGGAATCTTGGAAAATCCAGACAAGAACCTCCAACCTAAGGGAAGTTACTGTCAAGCTTTCTCACATACCAACATTAGTCGAGACTGAGACACGAACTCATGCGGTTAAAGTGTGCAAGCGAAGGTAAACACAACGTATGCTTTCAAAACAACATCAACACGAATATAAAGTTTGATTTTTTTTTCTGAAAAATTGAATAAATTTATTTTAAAAGACTAAAACAATAAATTTTAGCAATTTTCGTTAAAAGAAGTATTTTTTTTCCTGGTACATCTGTGACAACCCTGGATAAAAATGTACGCTAAGTCAAAGTTATAGCTTACATAATGCCGTTCTGGATTTATTTGCTGTGTGCTTCCGCAACTGACAGTATATACGTCTGACTCAGAGCAAATTTATACTTTGAAATGTTTCACAATATTTTCTATGGTATTCTTATTAGTTCTATGAGATCAATAAAGGTAATGCAACAGTTTGTTAACTCTGCCCCGACCCCATTTTTGTTACGCAGACATTTTTTACCAGTAGCAATTAACAATCAATAATTTTTAAATTTATGTATTTTACATCGATTATACATACAACAGCCTCTACCAGTCTATATCAAGTGCCATTGGCATCGATGTTGGAGGCGATGTGTGTGTGTGTGTGTGTGTGTGTGTGTGTGTGTGTGTGTGTGTGTGTGATTTGGATCTTTAACGTAGCTTTCAAAAGTTTTCAGTCATATCGCTACGATTTCTGCAATGTGGCTGTTTATAGTGATGTCTAGCACTGGGGCATTATGCAGCAGACATGTAACATCATGTCTCACCCAGTCACATTATCCTGACTCCAGGCCGACCAGTCCTAACACTAACATAATGCTGAGCGCCTAGCGAGGCAGCTGTTGTACCATTTTTATAAGTCTTTGGAATGACTCGGCCGGAGTTCGAACCCGCGACCTCCCGCTTCCGGAGCGGACGCTCTAATCACTAGGCCACCGGAGTGGTCGCAAGTGATCTATAAAACCTGAGGAACTCAGAGAACAAAGTTAAAGACACCAACCTAAAACGGCGACAACGTATCCTCGCGTTACTTTGAATTTCCTTAGCCTTTTCCGCCGTATACCATAAAAAAAACTCCAACAAACTCGCCTTTTTCTGAGAGGTAAAGTAATTCGACTCGCATCAGATAGCGACTGAATGATCTTTGTATGTCCCGGTACCAGATATCAAACCTGTATCTGCAAATGCACTATGTACTAAGTTTTGTTTTTTTTGGCTTAAAAGGTTTATTCCAGATGTCAAATTAATATTTCGCTCTCTGCTTCATCAAGCTTAGATAAATCATATATACGTGACTTTGAATGCTTCTAGTCGACTTCTGAATTATAGTTTAACGTTATAAGTAATTACATCAACAATATTTACAATTTAAAGGTACACAAACCAGTCTACTGAGAACCCTCAACTGACCATGCAAATTTTCTCATGTATCCATTACATTCTGCTTAAATGTTCAATCAGAATAAGCAAGGCGGTTCAGATGCAGTTTATATAAAATTTCCCGCTAAGGTAGATTTTACTGTATGTTTGTACGTGACGTAAATGTTACATTGGTGATGGGCTCGGTTTCGGCTTATTTTTTTACGGCACAGCAACACTTGAAGGTAATTTGGAGTGGAGGCAATTGAAGTAAAGTGCTTTTGCTAGGAACACGCCACATTAGATATGGGATGATATTATGGTCGGATTCGAACTCAAACCCTTTCTTTCACAATGTCGGTAGTGGGGAAGGACCTAGTAATAGATATGTGATGAAACATGACAATGTTAAGTTTTGCCTGCCTCAGTAAGGTGCTTACAGATGTTATACACCCACGTCCATATAAAATAACCCTAACGCTTCACACTGTCAAGAGAGTATAAAACTTTCATCTCACAGTTAGTGGTCATAAACCATGAGCAACGTTGAGAAACTATGCATTATTTTATGACGGATTTAATGATATTCATAGTGGGTACGACAGTCAGAAAACGATGAAGTAGACGATTTTGGAGACGTTAATCTGATGCTCAGAGGCTGTAGAGGCACTGGAGAAATCGTGCAACTTTTATTCGACCCTATTTTCCACAATGAAACATGCGTGTGTGCTTACATGATAGCATCTATTTCTTCGGTCTCTTTTTTATGTGTGTGTGTGTGTGTGTGTGTGTGTGTGTGTGTGTGTGTGAGAGAGAGAGAGAGAGAGAGAGATTTGGATTTTTAACATAGCTTTAACAATTTTTCAGTCATATCGCTACGATGTTTGCAGTGTGGCAGTTTATAATGATGTCTAGCACTGGGGCATCATACCGCAGACATGTAGCATGATGTCCCACCCAGTCACATTATCCTGACACCAGGCCGACCAGTCCTAACACTATCCTCTTAATGCTGAGCGCCTAGCGAGGCAGCTGTTAGTACCATTTTTATAAGTCTTTGGTATGACTCGGCCCGGGATCGAACCCACGACCTCCCGCATCCGAGGCGGACGCTCTAACCATTAGGCCACAGGAGCGGTCAACAATGTTTGGAGATTAAACTTTAAGTAATTTATATCATGATTGAACGATAAGGCTTAGATGACCTTGACTTTAGGTAGTGGAAGTTCTCACATTAAACTGATAAAAATAAAATACTTGCATAATCGGGACCCAGTACTGTTTCTGACGTACCTAATACAAGAGAAGCGACGCCTCTCTGATTAAGGCTGTGAGAGTTTTAAAGGAACAGTTCCTTGTGATTTATTTTAGGGGCAGAACAACAGGCCGCTTAAAATGTTAATGTATGCATAACGTGGTTATCTCGAATTGGGGTTTCATATGGAGTCAATATTTTGTTTTTGATATGTCTGACAAGTTTGCAATTAAAAACTGATGTATAAAAGTTGAATATCTTTAATCTTTTTTATTAAGAGTAAAGAAGTGATAATTCTTCTATCATGGAAAATTGATATTGTTTATAAGAAATAACTGATATCTACCATGTCCTAACATTCAGTTTACTAACAAAAATATAAACAAATTGATTCACACTTATTATGGTTTCGTAACAGTAATCAGCATGGTGAATCGATCAGTTCTGGTAGCTGATAAATTTATCTGGTATTATTTTCCCAATCAAGAGTTATATTATAAATTTCACGTCAAATGTAATGAGTATGAACCAGAACGATCCTGATGCGTATATCATTTCATGTGGTATTTTTTTTTTACCTTCTTCCATTTCATATCTAAGCCATTTGGCAAACTCATTACCGGCTTGTTAACAAGTTTTTGATGAACATTAACTGGCCGAGATGTCCACGATGATGACATTAAAAACCCCAATAAGATATATATCCAGCTCTTCTTTGGTACTCACTACATAATGTTCTTCTCTCTTAAGTTTCTCTATAACACTTTTTCGTTGCATTTGATTGTTTTAATCCATCATGTTCAAAGTAAAAATACAATTTTGAACTATGCTTGAAAAGCCGAGCAGTTTTCTTGCATACGCTTTGAAACACTATATTGTGATTGCTACCCAGGTAGTTGCTGCATTGTGCTCGCTATCCGGGTAGTTGCTGCATTGTGCTCGCTATCCAGGTAGTTGCTGTGTTGTGATCGCTATCCAGGTAGTTGCTGCAACGCTATTTGCTTTAGCAAATATTCTAAGATTCTTTTTATGAATGAGGGAAACTAAGAAACTCAAATCTGAAATGACTTGCAGGTGCATCTTGCTGTTATTGAGTGCGTTAGTTTACCTTCATTCATATTCGTTCAGTTTATTGATAGGAAGGGAAAAAGTTTAAAATGTTTTAAAATTGAAATATTTTTACAAGATGTATTTCTTGCGTTAATTCTTTTGCCTAAATTTAAGGATAGTTTGAATGTAGCATTTAAATTGTGAACCCTGGTTAAATACTTGTACGTTTCGAGAAAATAAAGTATTGGGGACATCGTAGTTGGCATGCATTGTTTGGATTGGAACATTTTTGGATTGAAAACAGTACGAATGCTCTGGTAACAGATATTTTTTTTTACATAAGAAAAAGCAACAAAAACAATATGATTTTGCTGCGTAAAGATATTACGTTACTGTCGATAAACTTTCCTGAACCCTCGAGTAGTTACTGTTCCACAAAGATGTTTTTTGCTTTGACACTTTCAGCAGCAATAGTCAATTTGTATTTATTGGCGCCCTCTTTGTTAGATTTGGTCTGTTGGATTCTGGTATGCACGTTACTAGTAAAGGAGTGTCATTTTCAAGTTTACACAAGAAAAGTCGACTGTAATAATCCCTGGCACGCACAATGCAAAAAGAACGGCGTGAACGTTTGACGGCGTCACAAAAACAGAAACAACAGAAAGGTTGGCTATAATAAGATCATGGTAAACCCGACACGAGCGACGTGAAGAGGACAGTGTACAAGACAAGAATATATTTATATTGACGATATCATGTCCCTTTTCTGCATCCTGCATTTGCGTAATTAAAGGGGATGGGTGGGTAGTTGTTGTGATGATCAGCCGAATCATGCAAAACAGCAGTTTGAATACAAAATGTGTGATCTAAAAGAAAATAATAATTTGCTTCAAATAATGGATCTAATCTGCTCCTTGGAATACTTTCCAAGTCAGAACTGGATTTTATTGTACCTGCGCAGTTGCATCGGACAATTTATTGGTTTGACTGAAAAGTGGTTTGTCTAAATACGTGATCTGTGAAAAGTTAATTATCACTGTTGGTAGCTAACATATTTTGGGTGATAAATATTTTTTAAAAACACATTGTTTGATTTATCCAGTAATTGTAATTGGTTGGCAAAGTACGCCAGAAACATTAGGTGCACATATACCTTGTATCACGTGTACGAAGCGACCACCAACAAGTCCTGTCGATTTATCGCCGACCAGTGCGTTCCCCCTGGAGGGTACTGAGAAGTAATATTGACAAAGGTAAAACACAGTGACCCACTTTCAAGCTCAAGTGATCACATACAACTTTGTATATCCAGTAATGCAGTTTGATGGGTGTGTTTACATTTCAATTCACCAGGGGCAGAAGATACACGTAGGACTCGCAATACAACTGATACGTAGGAATGGGAACCAGTCTAGCAGTGGGTGCAGATAAAATAGAATATATATGGGTTTGGCTGGCCAGGATTCGCTGATAATGAAAGGAAATTTATAGCGAAGAAGAATCGTTTGAGAGCTTATCCTAGTTGTAACTGGAAAATAGATAGAAACATTGTTTTATTGGTGTAATTTCAGGACACACGGTACTAATTGTATATGATAATGTGAACCAGTCTTGACATGGGCGAAGACAAAATATGGTCATGTGGGTTTGGCTGGAAGGATTGGTTGATAATGAAAGATAGATTTTAGTAAAAAGAATCTTTTGAGAGCTTATCCTAGTTGTAGCTGAAAAAGCTAGAGACAATGTTTTATTGGTGGACTTTCAGTCCTTTTACAGACTAGAGTTTTGAAAGCTAATTACTGAAAATACCGAGTTACTCTTTGGTGCGGAAATTTAAACACGTTTCAAACACGTGTAGTAATTTCCGCAGCTCATACCGTTTTCTCTGCGCAGAAGCTTGCATTAGTTATCTATACTAATAAATATAGCTTTCATCATGACCTTCCGGGGCCCTGAGTGGCCGAGTGGTCTAAAGCGCTATCCGTTAAGGATCACTGCCATCTCACCTCTGTCTGCGTGGGTTCGAGTCTCGGATTCGGCCAATGTGGGTATGTGAGAAAGCTTGCCAGTAGCTTCTCGTGGGTCGGTGGTTCTTTCCGGGGTTTTCCCGGGTTCTTCTTCCACCATTAATACTGGCCGCCATGTATGGCCTATCGTGTGCTGAAAAATGGCGTTAAACCCTACAACAACAACAACAACGACATGACCTTCCATAAATCTTAAGTTGTTGAATTTTTAATATCCTGTGCGGTAACTCATGGTGTTACCCCCATAGACCTCCTTCCTGCACAAAAATTCAAAAAGTTTATAGACAGTCATTTTGGTGTCACCCCCTCTGATGATGTCACCCGAAATTAAATATGTCAGGTTTATGCAAAATTGACTATTTATAGACTAATTTTGGTCACTAATTTGATATTTCCTTGTTGTTCTTTGAAACCTTTTGCTTCAGATATGATCACTTTTGTCTCAACCACCATGTCTAATGCTGATAACCCCGCACGATTTTGTGTCCCACAAATTTCATGAATGTTTCTGGAACTTCATGTTTCGTATTTTTATTGGCTTGTGCCTACCTTACTTTAGTTCTAATTTGTATGTGTTTTGGAGGAATTTTAAGTCATTTCTGACCTTTAATTCTCCTTTGCCATGTTAATACATGCAAATATAGATGGTCACCTTGACCTTTTATCCGTTTATTGCATAATATGAGAGGGCCGATAATATCTTTCAATATTAAATTGAAGAGAGATAAATGGTGATAGCAAACACGGAACTCTTGATTAGACAGATTTATTATAACATTTTCTTCAGATTTTCTGAAATGCAAATCATATACTTAAATGTTGCCTGCAATGCACCATTGCTATTGCATGAACTTGCAATATAATTTAATATTCGCTAATGCAGTCTTTGACATAATTCTGTGAAATAAATCTCCGGTCCATATAGGACATACGATACTTATTATATGGAAAAATGGGAGCCAGTCTAGAAACGGGTGAAATAAAATTGAGTATATATAGTTTTGGCTGGCCAGGATCTGTTGTAAATGAAAGTAAAACTTTGTTAAAAGGACTTTCGAGAGTTTATCCTGGTTATTTTATGGATGGATTTTCATTCTTTTTAAAGATTTGAGCAAAACTCATTACTGAAATTAGCAGTTGTTTGTTTTGTGCATAATTGAAAACACATGTAGATCCCTAAAATGCCGCGTGGCCTAATGGTTAGAGCGTCCGCCTCAGATGTGGGAGGTCGCGGGTTCGAACCCGGGCCGAATCATACCAAAGACTAATAAAAATGGTACTAGCAGCTGCCTCGCTGTCGATCAGCATTAAGAGGTTAGTGTTAGGACTGGTCGGCCTTGTGTCAGGATAATGTGACTGGGTGGGACATCATGCTACATGTCTGCGGCATGATGCCCCAGTGCTAGACATCACTATAAACTGCAGCACTGCAGTCATCGTAGCGATATGACTGAAACATTGTTAAAGCTACGTTAATAAAATTTCCAAATCCAGATAGAAGCTTGTACCAAGGTTATGCCTATTCTGATAAATATAGCTTTGATCATGAGCGTTCTGAAATTTAAAGGTATTGAATTTTTAATATCATATTGTTTCCATAGGTTACCATAGGAGCTGAATTAGGACCTAGAGTCCTTTAGGTAGAAGTAACGTACATTTGCTTTTCAAACTCCATTGAATATTTTCATTATTTTGTATTTACATGTAACTCATTTTCCTAGAACCAGTTGCAAACATATCCACTATGCTGGATATGGCATTAAAATTTATTACCTTATTAGCATGCACAGAATGTAAACTGTGGTTGTAAGGACCAACATTTCTTACTAAACTGGCCATGCTTTGTGTTAATACGTCCGTCTTACGTGGGGACGTATTATATACTACGACCCTCAATTTTCATTAACATTTTCTTTTCCGCACGATAATTTCAGTCGTCCATCTTCTACGGTTACTAAATATTTTTGATGGCTTGCACTTCGGGTAAGGAAGAACCCGACTGTTTTTGTGGTTAAGAGATCAATGGTCGAGCACACTGTTACTGAAAAATGAAAGATGGATTTCGGACAATATCAGTAGTTCTAGATTACACTCCTGGACCAGTCTTTGTGGATTGTTTGCATATGTAATAAGGAAAAAAGGTAAATTGATTTGGGGGTTAAAGATCAAACTCACTGAGATTGAAATAAGAAAACAGCTTTCCACTTAATATGATTAGTTTTACATTACAGACCTGAACTGAACATTGTGGATGGTTTGCACATGGTGTTATTACGAGACCTATCACGTTGGGTTTCAGAAGGTGACTAGTTAAGTTCGCTATGACCGAAGGGACAAAAGCGGTTTTAAGACAAAAAGTCAGTTTTTGACCATGTTTGTGGTTGAGATGCATATTGGGTAAGAAAGAAGCCAATTGATTTGGTGGTAAACAAAACAAAAGTTCAAGACCACTTTCTAGACCAAGTACATTAATCAAAGTTAGTAGAAGGAATGCGCTTAAAGTATAGAGACATGCTGATTTTGGGGTCAAAAGGTTAAGGTCATTATGGCTTAAAGCAAAATGTGTTTTGCAGCATAACTTTTCATCTTGAGAAAGGTCCTTGACCAAACTTTTTAGTTGGCTTGGTAATGAAGAAACTTTTAGATTCTTGTTGCTTGAGATCAGAGGTCAGCAATGGTAAATTTAATTTTAACAATTGATATTTTCGGCACATTAACTTTGGTTCAAGACCACATTTCTTGACCAATGGTCCAGGTCACTGAGGCACAATCCAAATATTTCCAAAGACAAGCATTCCCAACAAGTACCTAAAACATAGGACTAATTAACACGTGGCTGGTGTTTAATGAGCCGATAAGAGTACCCTTGTTGGATGGATTATGTATAGACGGAAGAGTATCAGAAGTTCTTTCCCACTTTTGCCAACACATACACACGCTCATATATATATATATATATATATATA
>JAECUM010056942.1:0-29201 GCA_016617855.1 Megalonaias nervosa | reverse complement strand
TATACATATATTCTATATATATATATACCACATACATTAAAAAATAACATGCATTTAAAGTGTTGGTATAAAGCAATTTGATATACCAATACTATTGGTATATCAAATTGTGATCCGCCCGTGGCGCAATAATACGCGTATATAAACATTCTCGCGAGCGTCTGCAGTTGATTCTAGATCACCAATTTCCACACATTAGTCACTAGTGACGTATGAAAATAACGATGAAAAGTATTAATAATCCCGTTTTCTAAATGAATTAATATGGTACACATTTTCATCACAATTCTTTCTGCTTTCTGTTCTCCCCTCCCCTCTCATGCATAACGGACAAACTGCGCAGAAATGTGGAGGGAGAGAGAAAAGGAATTTGAGCTGGATAAAAAACCTTGAAACAGAAATTACACCAAGTAACCTACAAGAACATGATTCGTCGTAACGATACGTGTGCACTTTCCTTGGGATTTATCTATAGTGTTTATCAATGATACAATGTAGCAAACCAGTAAATTCCTCGGTTACGTGGTACTGAGTACACATACTGTGATGCATTTAATGTTGTTTTGTAGGTCTTTTTTCTTAAACACACTATAATGTTCTAAATAATCGATTATCATTTAAATATGAAAATGTCTAAAGGCCTCTCTCTCTCTCTCTCTCTCTCTCTCTCTCTCTCTCTCTCTCTCTCTCTCTCATCGTAGCAAGATACTGAATTTTAATCTATGAAATGACGAACGTAGAGGATTTGCGTTTGTGTTATTCCACGATATCTCTGGACTTATGAATGATGGTAAAAGTTAAGTCAAACCAAACAAAGGATGAGAGAGAGAGAGAGAGAGAGAGAGAGAGAGAGAGAGAGAGAGAGAGAGAGAGAGAGAGGGGGGTTATGGTCGGTTGTACTGTTGCTAAAGCAGAGTAATGACTTAGATCAACTGTAAATATATTAAAATATTTTAATTACCTCTTGTTGGTTAGTCAGTTGGCTTAGTTTCTATTCCACATTAATTTCCATGCGCCGGTATGTGAATGGCGTTCATGTGAATGACGTAGCTATCCCAGTGTAAATAGTGCTCTACTGTACTTTTATCATTAAAACCATCTTTCATGTTTAAATCATAAGTGTGTATTATATTGATATAATCAATGTGGAGAAAAATAAAACCAAGAAAAGAAAACGATCAACTTATCAATATGCAGAGGTGGTTGTAAATAGCCACTAAAGGCATAGAACTACATTTTGTAGCGGACCCACTCGGGGATATGAGGAGTTCATTCACTAGGTCAATACACAGCTGCTTGTAGTAAATCTGAACTCCGTTCAAAGGGCAAATATATGTATTTGTATGTTATATAAATAAAATATATGTACAGTATGTACGCTATATCAATGATATACCACTCGTTGTATAAATTTTTCATTAAAAAGAAACTCAGCAAGCTTCGTTTTCTTTTAATGAAAAATTTATACATCCCGTGGTATATCATTGATACAGCATACATACTATATATATATATATATATATATATATATATATATATATATATATATATATATATATATATATATATTATGCATATATTTATGTTACATTTCATTTTAATTATGCTGAATAACATTTAATTTACGTGCTGGCTAAATAAAATTAATGATATTGAGGGAGTCTGATGGTTGCTGGATATTATTTCCAGGTTGGAACAAATTATAACTCTCCAACCTGCTTGATTGTATATATTGTTATGTATATTTAATTTGCATTGTTTGTTATTGACATTTGCCCATAACTGAGGGCAGTAGCTGGTCTACTTGCCAAATGTCATGTAGGGTAAACATGTTTATTAGGTTTATGTTCTAGATACAGCCTTGTTTCTGACATCAAAGTTTTCTTGAAACGACGTTTGTTTACAGTTTGATGGAAACTTTCATTGCAAATGACCAGTGTCCAGGGCACTTTGTTGTATCATAAGTCAGGTCTGTTAGGACTACTTAAGATTTAATTCACAAAACTGTAAGTTCTTTTTAGAATTTTCACACTTTGTGTTCTAGGGAAATAAAATACTTGTTGAATTTTCCAAAACTTGTTGGTTTTCGCTCTTTTCTTTTACTTAGTCTAAGACCATAGAGCCTGTATGTCCGTGTCTGTGTGTGTTTACAAGAGATTTTTAAAAATAATGAAGTAATTTGTATGCAGTTTGTATTGTCAGTTGTTGTCATGGATATTGAATTTGGAATGGTTTCCAATGGTTTTTTAATTTGATACTGACAACAAAGTACATGTATGTGTATGTGTGCGTGCGTATGTGTTTTGTGTGTTTACAAGAGTTTAATGTTTTGTCACTTGTGAATCTGTAAGTGCTTTGTACGCTTTATCTTTGATAAAATTGACCATGCAGCATGGCAAAGGTTTACAAATGTCTTGTTGAAAACTTTATTTTTTATAAAATTGACCATGCAGCATGGCAAAGGTTTACAAATGTCTTGTTGAAAATTTTATCTTTGATAAAATTGACCATGCAGCATGGCAAAGGTTTACAAATGTCTTGTTGAAAACTTTATCTTTCATAAAATTGACCATGCAGCATGGCAAAGGTTTACAAATGTCTTGTTAAAAACTTTCATCATTGTATCTCACTGTAACTTAATGGTCTTCTCACCATCTTCATGAATAATGACGACGACGATGATGATAATGACGATATGACGACGACGATGATTAGCAATAGCCTGATCCACAATTTGTTTGTAATGAAGGAAAACTAGAAGTTAATAAATAAATGCATTCGAGGGAAATGATTCTTTATACTTTACATCAACACTTTAAAGAAGCATAATCAATTATGAATGTAATATAATTATCCAAATCCGCAGCATATAACTGTCATATGGCAATCAGTTTTGAAGAATATTATGCATTTTATTTAAATATATGAAAATAATAATCTATTTATTTTGAAGAAATGTGTGAAATTTAAAAACAAATTATAAGAAATTTCCTAATATTTGAAAACGCTTTCCTAATCTTTCAAAGCACTTAATAAAATACATTAAAGTGGCATTGATACTTATATCAGTCTGATCACGTGACGAAATCACCTTCATTCCTTCGAACACTGCAAAATAAATATTTGCTATTCATTCTGACAGCTCTGGATAGAAAACATAACTAAATGATGTGAGCACATATTGTGACAAGTGGCGCCCTAACGTTAATACAAACAGACAAATAATATGGTTTTCTTGTAGCGAGGAAATATAACAGACAATAATTTATTCTTCAGTAAAGGTTTAAAATTAGAGGTTCGTGATAAGTTTGTGTTGACTGGAATTGTTTTTATGACAGGGGTCCTTACAAAAGCTTCAAAGGCATTATTTGCAATGGATAAATATTTTTACAGGTTTGAAAATATACAATGAAAGGTAAACTGTGCCGTTTTTGATAAACTAATTTCGCTAATTTTTAATTATGGATCAGAGTATGGGAATTTATTGATGGAAATGTCGTTGAACGGTTGCACTGGTCAAAGTTTCCTTGGAGTTGTAAACTCTACTCCGTATAAATTTTTATATGAAGACTTAGAGAGAACGCCATTACAGATCACTAGATATTGCCGTATCGTGAAATATTGGAACAAGTTTATTTCCTTTGATAATAGGAAATACGTATCCGCTATATATAATCTAATGCTTGCTGACATTGAGAGATAGGCGTACTGGAAAGAAACATTGGGTATTGTTCGTTCGGGATTTATTAAATAGTCGTAGTCTAAGGGAAGTATGGTTTAATCAGGCTGTTGGGAATGTAGAAGAATGCTGGGAATGTAGTGGTTCACAAGCTGTTGGGAATGTAGAGGAATGCTGGGAATGTAGTGGTTCCCAAGCTGGTGGGAATGTAGAGGAATGTTGGGAATGTAGTGGTTCCCAAGCTGTTGGGAATGTAGAGGAATGCTGGGAATGTAGTGGTTCCCAAGCTGTTGGGAATGTAGAGGAATGCTGGGAATGTAGTGGTTCCCAAGCTATTGGGAATGTAGAGGAATGCTGGGAATGTAGTGGTTCCCAAGCTGTTGGGAACGTAGAGGAATGCTGGGAATGTAGTGGTTCCCAAGCTGTTGGGAATGTAGAGGAATGCTGGGCATGTAGAGGTTTCCAAGCTATTGGGAATGTAGAATTTTTCAAGCTGTTGGGAATGTAGAAGAATGCTGGGAATGTAGAGGTTTCCAAGCTGTTGGGAATGTAGAGGAATGTTGGGAATGTAGAGGTTTCCAAGCCGTTGGGAATGTAGAGGTTTTCATAGCTTTGAGAGGATCTTCCTGGCCCAGATTAAATAGAAATTTCTCACGCAATTTTTGGCTATAAGGAGTGTTTGGATATAGTTGCAATGACAATAGTTATAAAACACGTTTCAAACATAAGAATGTTTTTGGCCTATATTTTAAATATTGAATCAGGATGATAGAAGAGAACACAACCCACCGCTAGATCAAAGGATTTGTAATTTTGCAATATTCTGGAAGATAAGTATCACTTTGTATTAGACTGGCATTATTATTTGCCTCCAAGAAAGATATATATAAACTCTTACTTTTGAAAATATTCGAATCAACTGAAATTAATTAAATGACTAAATTCCTAGAACTATCTTAAGGTTTGTTAAATGACTAAATTCTCAGGGATCCGTTAAGGTTAGCAATTTGGAAAATTATATCCAATGAGTACTAACTGAACGTGCTAATACGGTGAATATTACCTAAAATTACACAAAATTGCATGATTTTATTTATTTATTTATTATTTATTTATTTATTGTGTTTCTGTTTGTTTATGATTTATTTATTTATTATGTTTGCTAATTTATTTATTTATTTAGTAATAGTAGTAGTAGTAGTTGTTGTTGTTGTTGTATGTTGTCAGATTCGTTGTTACTTTCTGACCCGTCTCAAGTCATTTTTGCTGTTTAATACATGCGTTAATATCTAGCACACTTCATGTATAAACCGCTCCAGTGGCCTAGTGGTTAGAGCGTCCTCATCGGATGCGGGAGGTCGCGGGTTCAAACCCCGGCCGAGTCTATGCCAAAAGACTTATAAAAAATGGTACTAAAAATTGCCTCGCTTGGCGCTCAGCATTATTGCGAGCTTAAGAGGTTAGTGTTAGGACAGGTCGACCTGGTTTCAGGACAACGTAACTAGGTGTGACAAGATGCTTGCTACATGTATGCGGCATGATGCCCCAGTGCTAGGCATCACTATAAACTGCTACACTGCAGACATCGTAGCGATATGACTGAAACATTGCTACGTTAAAAATCAAATCACACACACACACACACACACACACACACACACAGAGTTCATGTATAATGGTCCTAAGAAAAACGTTCTTAATATTGCTCATTTATTGATGACATTGTGTCTTGTCCTGAATGAATTTGTATTTAAGTACATGCATGTGCTTGAACGAACATAATCCGGTGTATGATATAGGGCACAGCAAAAAGTGTTGCATACTAATGTTTCATTTCACATACACACAAACAAATGTGTGAGTGTGTATGTATGTGGTTGAAAATATGTTTGTGGATGTGTACATGTAAGTATATATCTCGTGTACTAACTGACTGTACATGTGATAGTATGGATTGTACTGTATGCATCAAATGTACCACCATTCAATTTATGTAATAAACTTAAATGTGTGTGTATACACTTGCTGATAGCCAATCAACTTAAATGTGTGTGTGTGTGTGTGTATACACTTGCTGATAGCCAATCAACTTAAATGTGTGTGTATACACTTGCTGATGACCAATCAACTTAAATGTGTGTGTATACACTTGCTGATAGCCAATCAACTTAAATTTGTGTGTATACACTTGCTGATAGCCAGTAAACTTAAATGCGTATGTATACACTTGCTGATAGCCAATCAACTTAAATGTGTGTGTATACAGTTGCTGATAGCCAGTAAACTTAAATGCGTATGTATACACTTGCTGATAGCCAATCAACTTAAATGTGTGTGAGATAGCCAATCAACTTAAATGTGTGTGTATACACTTGCTGATAGCCAATCAACTTAAATGTGTGTATACACTTGCTGATGACCAATCAACTTAAATGTGTGTATACACTTGCTGATGACCAATCAACTTAAATGTATATGTATACACTTGCTAATGGCCAATCAACTTAAATGTGTGTATACACTTGCTGATGACCAATCAACTTAAATATGTGTGTATACATTTGCTGATAGCCAGTAAACTTAAATGTATATGTATACACTTGATGATGGCAAATCACCTTAATGTCTATGTATATACATCGGCTGAATGCAAATAAAGATCATTTTCTTATTTTATACACGATTTCCTTGTGGAATAAGTGCCATTTCATAACAGAAAATGAAATCTTGAGGTAGAAAATAAAATGTTAAGTCAGAAAATGCTTGAATTATAATAATCACTCTAATATAAATAAATACTTTAAAAAAAATAAGTTGTAAATTATCTTTGACCGTTTTATGTATGATCCAACTATGTAAGATTGAAACTGATTTTTTATTCTTAAGTGTACAGCGACTTCTCCAGTGGCTATGTGGTTAGATGCGTCAGGTCGCGGGTTAGAACTCTGGCCGAGTCATACCAAAGACTTACATAAATGGTACAAGCAGTTGTCTCGCTTGGCGCTCAGCATTAAGAGGTTAGTGTTAGGACTGGTCGGCCTGGTGTTAGAATAATGTGTCTGGGTGGGACATTATGCTACATGTCTGAGGCATGATGCCCGAGTACTAGATATCACTATAAATTGCCACAGTGCAGATATCGTTGCGATATGACTGGAAAATTGTTAAAGCTACGTTAACAAATCCAAATCACACACAGACACACTTAAATGTGCAGCAAGTAAAGTCATGGATTAGCCTTGCGTTGTCGGAACAGCGCGGCGCACATATTTGATTCTTATCGTAGTGATTTACCTTTATCGCGGAACGGCGGCGTATGACTTGAAAATACACGTCCAGCTGATTGATTTCATCCTGTCTAAGGATCAACACGACTACAAGAGGCACGTGAGGTGAGCCTTATAAACCTTCGTGTCATGTTTGATGGGGTAGTCTCGAGTGGCAGATGCACACGCGTGATACGAATGGAGCTCCCATTAAAATGACCCCCTCCTTAAAATAATCATCTGTCATCCAGCAGTCAAGACAGAATAAAACCAGGGTAGTGAAGCTCAGTATCGACTATACCGTTATGGACATACGTGTGCATAGTGTTTGTGTAAGATATTGTTTAATTCCTATTTCTCACGCCCTGCGTTGGCCTTTCTGCGCCATATTCTGTTTCGCGATATCTCCTATATATGTTTCCATACAGGTAACTTTACCTGGTCGAAAAGGGGCGGGTATTTCCCACGTTCTACAGATATTCCTGGCGCGTGCAGTAGATTAATATTTACGCATACATTATGCTACGAGCAGGACGATAATGTTTTACAGGCTCGTGATTGGATAAATACGTCATGATGAAATGTGCTCAGCCAGTGAAAACTGGTCAAGGACGAATGATGCAGAAAAATAGCAAATGAGTGACAAGCGAGAGGTCAATTTCCATCGCTATGTGTCAACAAATATCTATGCATGTCGATACATGTAAATCACTCGGTAGTATAAAAGAAAGGCACAAATTTAAAAAGTGTAGTCAGCCACGACTTAAACAATACGATTACATTTTGCAATGAAAGTTTCGAAGTACGATCAACTATGCATTCCGACAAGGTGTCAACAAATACAAAGCGAAGCGTATCCAAATGTTTGCATTAACTCGTTATTTGCTGCTGGTTTTTTTTTGGTTTTTTTTCTTCTTTTTTATAAGTTTGAATCGCTCTTATAATATCCAGTTATTTATTCATTTCAATTTTCATTAGTTTATACCTTGACACTAAATTAATACTTTTATAAATTTTTGAAGTTACGAATAACGTTATTTAAGTCTTTTTGTGGCTCTTATTATAAAATAAATATTTCTCGCCTCAGTTGCAAATGATAATGCTCCTAAAGTCGCATTAGTTTTCTATTTCGTTTTATAACACATTACAACAGTTGTCTTTATTTCACTTTCTCTAGATGTATTTCGTTATTCTTATATTCTTAAAGTTCTATTTGCTATAAAATCTCCCCCCCCCCCATTTATTGTTTTAAACATTCAGGTAATAATTTTACTTTACTAACTATAACAGAGCTCAAAGTCTATTATCGAGAAACAAAGACGTGCAAGGATCAATGCTAGTCTGGCAGCGCTCAAGTCAATGGTAGTCGATGCCTTCATGGCAGAAGTATAGTATGATGGGTTCGATGAGAAGCGAAACAGTGATTGAACTGCTTTGGGGGGGGGTGCTGTTGACAGGTGCTTTTAACACATTATTGGCTACATCATACCAAGAAAATGGGAGCAAAGTGCTTTTTCCCGGTGACATGCTGTGGCAGCTGATTCGGGATGATCTGAGCAGGTATTGAACCCACTACCTTGTATTGGGAGTCTGACGGTATACTAACTCAACCACTGTGGCTCCAACCACTGTACTTTCTAATGTGATGCTATAACAGTGCAACAGGAATTACCGCGGTAGTATTTTACAAGTATCCATGAATATTTTGCGAAATCGAAATTGATGTTTTTCGAGCCAGTTGAGACATGGCCTGAATTGAAAAGAAATCACCGAAGAGATCGACATTGATAACATAAAAGATAAATCTGGGTTTTATGATATATTATGATTTATTTTTGTCAAGCAGTCATTGGCATTTGAAAAGAGTGCAAGCTGGAGGAAAGAGTTACAAAAAAAACGCTAATTTCCTGTAATTCAGTCCCACAGTTTGAAGTTATATGAACGACTTGTTCGAAAGAGAAATATTTTTCTACAATTCAGTCACACAGTTTGTAGTACATCATAGATTGGTTGGAAAGGAATATAAGTATTAGATAACGAAATTCAAAAGAAATTACCACTTGAACATTGTGAATTCAGATCAGGAACAAATTTCCATTTTTTTTTCTGGGCACATCAGCAACAGTGACCCGCCCCCCCCCCAAAAAAAAAACAGAAAAAGAAGAAAAAAAGAAGAAAAGAAAATGTGGGAAAATCCTTTCACTTACTCAAAGCTTTAGATACATTCTCACTAGAAACTGAGAGTGATCTCGTCGCTGAGAAACATAACCTATTTGTTTTATATGTTTCTTCATTCTATCACACTGTCGAGTATTGTTTAAAATTATATTCCTCTAACGACAGCCATAATGCTAACTTTAAGTACGTTACGCTGCTCATGGTCTTCATTTGTTCGAGTCCATCGAAGCGTGTTTCCCATTAGTCTCTTCTGATTCATATCATGTCGTTGGTTAAGGCACAATTCTCTGACACAAAACTCGTATTTTTTATTTTTTTTCTCTTTCACATAAAACTGCAGCCAGTTATTCATTAATATAACGAAGTATTTGGAAAGGAAAATACATATGTGCTTATTCTTTGTCATTTTTTTTTCTTGGGTGGATGGATGTAACAGTATGTGAAAATTAGCGTCGTGTTCCTTGTCCGTTTCTTTAAATCTCATCTTCACAAATAAAATTGCACACAAATACACTCAACTTTTTCACTTCTTATCTATTAATTATTTGCTAGATTTTATAATGTACACTGTAGCAAAATACATCGTTAAAGAACATAATGGGATAATTACAATTTGTTATGCTCTGGACAGAGTTACGTTATTAAGAGTTAAAAAATGGGGAAAAAATGGAGAAGAAAGTAATTAATAGTTAGAACCGTAAGCATAAATTTGAGTTTAATACTCTTCCGATTCCACTGTATTTGCATATAAAGAATCAATCTATCGGTTGCCAAAACAACAATGAGATTGATCACGATGATATCAATTTTAAATTTAGTTGAAGATATTTGTGCGTGTGACACCAGACTGCGCGCGCGCGCGCGCGTGTGTGTGTGTGTGTGTGTGTGAATGTTCATGAAGGAGTGATCTGGCAGGGAAAGTACTGGTGATGTAAAACTCCAGTTTGCGACATTAAAAGTTGGTTGTTGATTCCTTTTCCCCCGATATGCATTTTCTTTCTTCTTTCGAAAAGATAGCCCCGGTCTTATGTGGCTAGTTACTATTATTTGAAATGTCATCCACCTTTCTTCCTTAAACTAGCACTGTGGAGCCGTCTTTGCCACTTTCCCACGCTTTCATATGAACCTACTGCGTGTCACACGCCTGAGTGCTCTGAACCGCTTACATCTATATCGCAATCTATCTTTTAGTTTTATGTTTCAGGGCGCTCGTCGCGGAAAATTGGAGAAGGCAAGATATATTTGAATCGACCGTACGACACCTTCGCCATCTTCAAAGACGACAATACACGGGTATACAATCAAACTTGTGTTTGTATATACAGTCATCTGGATGTAGATGAGTCAGACTCTGTTTCGTGCACAAATGTTGAAGAAAAATGTTATATACACTTAACTTTTAAATCTTACCAGCAACGTACCTCCAATTAAAAAGTAGTTCATTGATCGTAAGGTTTAACAGCTTGAATGATAAGAAGAACAAGTAAATGTAAAGAATCTATGATCGCCCATCATATATATATATATAGGTTATTGTGTTCACTCGCTAAGCGGCATAAGAAAATGTTTTGAGTACTCGGATTTTTCCCTCGTGTTCTGGCAAACATTTGTACACAGCAAACAGTGTATTATTCCTGTAATGGTCATTGTAAGCAATCGATATATTTGATTGATATTTAATATTAAATACTCCCTTGAATACGATAGAAGAACGAAATTTATTATTGTTTTCCTAAAATACTTGAACTTAAAAATACCTCAATTGTTTAGTTCTGCTTTATGTTCTCACTATCAAGTGGTATGTATGTATGTATTACCTGTGTTACTAGAAAGCAAATTAGAAATTTTCTGACGAGAAGCGTGATCACCAACCGTTACTTTATTGTTGTAAATAAAATTCACAGAATTAAAGATGTGCGTAATAAAACATCTTTAAATAGCATATCGGAAGTTAAAAATAACGCCCCAATTTTATTAAAATATATCTAGGTGGGACATTAATTATATTTAAAATCAGTCATTTAGAAAACAAAGGCTGCTTGGCATCATGCTAAGGTTACAAACAATAGCTTCATTTGACAGTGACTATTAATGTCATCTCAGTTGTGACACGTAATAATTCATTCTAATTGCATCATTAATTGAGATTTAGCTGTTGTGTGCCACGGGTAATGGCAATAATATACATGTACAGTATTAATCCATCTTGCTTTTTAAAAAAAAATGACGTAGTTGCAATTGATGCGTCACTTTCATCTCATTGAACTAAGTAATTTTAAATGCGATATACTGAGTGTTCTGTTTAGAATATAATTTTTTTTGGAATGGATATATTGCATTGATACTGTATGTGGAAGAGATACTTAACACGCGCTGTTACACAGATTAGGGATGACAGCAGGTTAATCTGAACTCTCTGCACATAAAATGGGCCAGATTTTAAGGTGAATTATTAAAAATTAATCCTTGTAGGTAAGCCATTTAAGAAAGATTATCGGCTTATCGGCTTATCATCTGAATGTGATTGATGCTCTTTATTTGTATACATGATAAATAGAACATTAATTGGTTTGGAGGTTTATTTATTTTTTAATTAAATATCAAGGTTTTATTAACCAGTTATGTGGCTTTGCTTTTGATGCTTTACCGACGGAGATTAACAAAACAGTATTCTAAAAGTCAGATTCACTAAATCGATTTTCAGAAATTTCGCGATTGCTAAGGATGAACGTTGTTTGGCTACAGCACAATCAATGGAGTCACTAACGCAAGCCATGTTAGGTACAGAAGATCCATGTAAACAACCGACTACTCTCCATATCTTCCTCAAGGCAGCGCTTGAACTTTGAACAATATGAATTATAACGTGTATTTAAGCGTTATGGATTATGAATCATAATTCAAATATATTCTAATAAGTTATAGAAGTATCTAATTTCCTCAAATGTTTGTAATGATGAAGACCTTTTTTTGATGCGGAATGACTACGTTTATTTACGTGGCAGGATGCGATTTTCTGAAGGAAAGAATTTGGTTTAGATTATTTTTTATTAAATATTTAAAACCAAAAAGCACATAATTGTGTGCAGTCTTACGCACACAGACCATGATGTTCTCTCATGGTTACTCTGTCTGTTTGTCTGTCTGTCTCTCTCATACATAAATTTCTTAGAGTTCAATGTTTTGTTTGCAACTACTAAGTCGTTCACTATTGAAAAACCATTCTAGTGCGAAGAAAATGTAATTTTACCGAACAATCGGCAAAACTTGTTTTGGATGTAAATTCACTACGGATTACTTAATGTTCAGTAGTCGCAGTGGCTCAGATGTTAGCGTGCCGGACTGGCTACCAAAGGGTACGAGTTAGAATCCAGCATAAAATCAGTCATGATGTACCCTTGTGCAAAGCACTTACTAACAATTGTCTTGACACTAAGTAACCTACATGTGTTGATGTGCTGTAAACACCTTAATACAGTTTAGTAAAATCACGTACCATATAATTCCGTAAACCTGTCTAAATTGCTCCCAGTATGCATAAAAGACCGAGCAAATTACATTAAGGAAGGGGGCTTCGAGTCGCCGAGCGGTCTAAAGCGCTCACCGTTACGGATCACTGCCATCTCACCTCTCTCTGCGTGGGTTAGTCTCGGGTTCGGCCAATGTGGGTATGTGAGAAATCTTGCCAGTAGCTTCTCGTGGTTCGGTGGTTCTTTCCGGGGTTTTCCGGGTTCTTCCTCCACCATTTATACTGGCCGCCATGTATAGCCTATCTTGTGCTGAAAAGTGGCGTTAAACCTTACAATAACAACAACAACATTAAGGAAACTCGGTTTGTATACTATTTCACAAACTGGTTGTGAATAGGCTAAACGTACATGTACGCAATATTTACGGCAACATTACACAGCATAGAGGGATTTAACAAAGTAATGAAACTCGTAAGAAATTCACATAATCCATGAATGTCTAAAACAATCACAGAAAATCTAAGGAAATAGAGCGAAATTACTGAAATTTGATGTTCCACAGTACACAAACATAGTGGTAGGTACTCCAGTAAATCTGATCGATTGCAAGTGGTTGTTTTAGTACAGATTTATATAATTAGACTGTTGCTAAAAATACACGCGAAGTGAGAAGATCTATTTTAGCATCGTCTCTGTGAAATATGTACTCTGCCAAAGGGCCAGAATCAAAATTGGCATAAGGAAAGCGCTAAGAGGCGCTCTAAATTCTGAGAAAGTTTTATTAAGTTAGTAAACAAGCAACAAAAGCAATAAAAATACGAATCCACACCCTTAATGCCAAGAATTGTAATATTTGTATCAGTCAGCAATATTTGCATAGAAGCCTAACGTCTTTGTCACATTACGCACATTATGTCGTCATAATCTCGATGATGTCAATACTTTCTCAAGGGAAGAGATCAAAACATATCCACTTACTGTAAGCAAACCGCAGGGGAGCATAGTTCTTGATATTTATCTGCAGATACCTATCTGCACATTCTCAATACCGATAAAGTCTGCCCAGTCCAAGACTAATGTTTCAGTAAAATTATGCATTACGCTTTAACATCACATTGTATATAAATCTAATGTTCTTATAAACATGTTCGGTAAAATCATTATTTTAATACACCAGCAAATGTAACGCATGTTCTGATTGGTCAAATATTACGACACTATTACGACGTTGTGATCCTCCAGGTGACGTAGTTCAATGGATAATTACGTTGAATACCGTCTTCTCGACAGTTTTCTGAAGTATGTTAGAATGGTGACAACAGTCTAGTGATGAAGGATCTGGGGACATCAGTGATGGTTTTATTTACGGCAAATATCAGTTGTACCGGTTCTGCTCAAGCTTCACCAGTACAATTCGGTACTATACTTACTGTTTTATTTTTTAAATTTCTAATAATTTGTTCATTTTCAATGGCTATTATTACGGATAGTTCAGAATACATATAATCATAACTATGTTGATGAGTAATTCATTCTTTAAAAAGTAATAAACGAACAAAAGAACATGATAATAAAATTTACAATTCGGAGAACATTAATAACTATATATACATATAATACCACTGTCTACTAATCCAAGGATAAAAATTCGGTGACTTGATTAAGTTCATTAAAAATTTTTGCCAGCAATTTTGTGATATTCCTAAACGTTTCATTGATGCTACTAAAGGACTTAGTGAAACAGTGATTACGTGGACTCACTGAAAGTTTTAGTCATTTCCTGAATTCCATTATAACACAATCCTAGTGTATAATGTGCCCACACCCACCCACCCACCCACCCACCCACCCACACACACACACACCACGTCGTTTTTTTTTTCCCCCTCTCTACATAATTTAAAAGATATATTTGGCTCTATTCAGTGTTCTTCAACCGACTCGGTATTTGAATTGAAACTGGACATATACGCCGATCGAAAATTATATTACTTTCAATACATCATAAAAAGTTGAGTACTGTGTGAATTATGAAGTACCAACGTTCTAGTGTTAAGTACAACAAAATGTAATCTTCATAAGCTCTGACTTAGGACGAATGTTACTGTTGCTGCCTGCATGGTTGCTCGGGACGCAATCGGCAAGAAACCACAAACTAGAAAGCGTTGTAATATATATTTAATTTGTATTATTTGTTGGCTTTTCTTAAAAATTATATGTTATTTTCGTCTATATTTTGTTCTTGACCTTGTCCAAAATCAAGTTTATGGTGTACCTGATCAGTAGCATTTATTTTTGTAAGCAACATAATACATAGCTAATATTTCTCTTAAGATTATAGATTAAATATTCAGACCATTATTAATTTAGCTAAACATGTTTATTTGAATCTGAGTCTAGGACATCAGTTTTCCACTTGGAAATTCCTAAACTTGTTGACAACTTTGAATGTTTTAGAGAGGAGGCTGACCTATATCCTGGCTCTGTTATTGTGTCTTAGCTTTTATATGATGTTGTTTACTTGAAAATTACTCACTCTTGCCTTAACATCAGAAACTGAATCGTCTTTATTGTGTTCAATTGTTCATTTGGAAGGATTTATTTATTCAAACAATAATCACTGGAATTACGAAGTACTCAATGATATTCTTGGACTGGAACATTAATTCAGAGTTATGGTGGCTTAGGAAAGGACATTGTTGGATTACATTATTGTGATGCATCAAAAGGCTTTTAGCACATCGCCACAATCCAGGCCATATGCACATTAGCATGTTATAGACTGCAGGCACATCAACACATTCAATATTGGAACTTATTTTAGATACCACTGGAATTCAATTGGAACTTCATACATTTGGACTTGTGATACAATTTTTAGGACTATTCGAGATATAATGCACAACACTGTAAGTTCTTTGTAAATTTTCATTTTGTATTCTAGGAAAAAAATTAGTTGTTGAATTTTGCAAAACTTGTTGGTTTTCGCTCTTATATGTTACTTAGTTTAAGACCATAGAGTTGTAACAGTGTCATCTGTAAAACAAATTGTATTAGCGTTTATCTATAGCGAGTAGCATATGAACTAATTTATTTCGTGGAAGAGCTTTTATTTCGTTACTGATCTCTGTTTTGCTTTTGTTTGTTTCAAAGGCATTTTTTAAAATCCTTTTTTGGCAATATCATTTCCAGGAAATGGGAACTATGTGCCCTTCCCAAGGGCACGCCGAGGCAGTCGATCTGGGCTGGCCTGGGTGGGTATCGAACCCATCACTCTTGGATTACAAGTCAGACGCCCTACCAACTGAACTACCGCGGCTCCCATGTGGATATTGAACTACGAGTGTTCAGATTATGATCATCATGTAAATACTCGCTACACTTGTCGGAACATCTCGGCTTTTTCTGCGAGACAAAAACATTCGCCGGGTGTATGCTGACAGTAATTTCGAGAAAATTCGCTAATTGTATTCGCCTACAATGTCTTAGCACAAAAGAAACAGCAACATATTCGGACAACCTCGGCTATTTCTGCAGGAGGATTGACCGTAAGTTTAACCTAGAAGTTGTAAATGAGAAAAAGTTTGATGTATTCGCAACTTCTCGGTCAATCCTTGTTTCGTACACAACCGGGTTGGTCCGGACGGCAGCTAATGGGGAGCTATCGGCGTACATTCTAGATATGATCCATAGTATTTGAACCACTCTGTGCCATAGCCGCTAAATAAGCGACTCTGCTATCTGACGATTTACTATCCAATTTTGGATATTATCCCTACGCCGACGAGCTCTGAGGTCACGTCTTTACGTTAAGAGCAACAAATTAGTTCTGAGCACGTGGACCAATTACTTTGTTAATTTTCACGACTTACTGAAATCAGACTTACATATCTCTTGGAGGCAATTTTAAATTAAGCACAAATCTTACAAACAAGTATCTAATGTGTTTTTGCAAAGAGTAAAATTGCCGATGCTTATTGGAGCACATGCCTTGTCAAATATCAATTTTCGGAGGTACACATTGTAAAGCTGTTCAATTTCGGAGATAGGTAAATCTTGCTTATAGTCCGCTATGCCATAATGCATAAATAGATGTGATCGGTTAAAAAAAACCAACAAAAAACAGAGAAAAATATTTTTAAAAATTAAAAAAAAAATAAAATTAAAAAAAAAGCAAAAAAGAGAAATACCCCAAAACCGCTGGAACTTGTGAAGTTTGACCTCGAACTTGCAAATGATCGGTGCAGTTGATTTCCTTCCGAGTGTCTCCAAAGCTAATAAGTTATGCATCAACATAATCATTCGTCTCAAATCGATACAAATGTTGCTTGCATTTTCGGTCCAAACGAAAAGATTTTCACAATTGTGTAATTGAGATAAATAACTTTATCGGACCTTTGCTAGGCTAACAAGGTTTTCATCTGACTTTCCGTGCCTGAATTTATTTAAAAAATACTAAAACAATTCCTTTAAGGAGAATACTTCCAGTAATTAGTTGCCAATTCAGGTGTAGTTATGATTTAAATTCCATCAGCAGGCTTTAACGTATATTTTACCGTTGTCAGCTGTTAACCCGCTAACCTTTTAGATTTAATGAACAGATCGGATGAACCGATGGAACAGTCGGTCATAACGGTTCTCTCTCTCTCTCTCTCTCTCTCCAGCCTTATCTTTTGCTTTAATTGTGTGACAGGGTAAAATGGTCTATTAATAATGTTCCTTGCCCCTCCCCCAAAGAAAACAACAACAAAGTGAAACAACCGGAACGTTTCTTATTCTATGTTTTCATTACAGTTAGTTAGGTCAAATTATGCCCTAAAAAATAAAGAATCTTCCTGGGGCTTGGCCTCCTGGTCCTCTGCCCTGAGGAGATGGGGGTCCGTCCGACATACCTCTGGCCTACTTGTTTAGGGCCTCCCCACCCCCACCCCACCCCCAACCACATGGTATTTCTTGATCGGACACTTACTATCTTTTGATACTTTGTCTAATCTAATCGTTTACAAACAGCTTTTTAATTTTTTTACTCTTACACACAGATACACCTCTCTCTCTCTCTCTCTCTCTCTCTCAACAACGTAAGTTTTGCTTCTATTGTATGACTGGGTAAATGGTCTGTTTGATAGATGGAGATTTAAAGATGGCTGAACGACTAAACTACAAGAAACTCGTGAGTGGAATTTTGAGGAATATTGGCACCTTTTGAAGGGCCGTGTTACTAAACAAACACGTGCTAAATAAATACATGACTCTTGAAACCTTTTATAAGTGTGCCCGTATGCCTGATGACCCACGTTTTACTCTAGATCATGAAGAAATCGATTTCTATAATTATTATGTACAGGGTGACTTTCACATTTTGTTTGAGGAATTAAATATTGCTATTTCGATAGGAGAATTGAAGTGAGCAATTAGAGAGTTAAGAATTGTAATCTCAATGGCCATGAAAATCTATTGAATGCTTTTTTTCGTAACTGACAAGCGCAACTCACTTCAACTTGGAAATTTATATCAGCGACCAAAATCAATAAAACGTTGATATTTATAATCTATAAATAGCCCTTGGTCATGAGGTAAGTGAATCACACTCTTGACACAGGATTGGCCAGATTATTCATGGTTAACACCTATAAGACGCTTATTCGTGAATCAGTGGCCCGGAAATGTCTTAAGGGCACGCCAGGTATAAGCAGTCTGAACACGTCCGATTATAGACTAATCCGATGTCTTTGCACTTTAAAAGGGTCGGCTTTTAAGGTAAATATTAATAACGAAAAGCTTGCAGAAAAGTCTATTAAGAAAGATTATTTTCCTGCTTACTATGTAATTGTTTGATTTATGATCTAGTTGTGTTTGATGGTGTTCTTTTGCACAGATGATCAGTTTTTAAACATAAATACAGAGCTTTAATAACCAGGACTTCGGCTTCACTTTTGATACTTTGTCTAACCACAAACACACACGCGCGCGCGGATGCTCAATCTCTCTCGTTACTTAAGAGCTCCCTAACTCTCACACTCACATGAAAAAATTATCTCTCTCGCTCACACTTTAATGTTCTTTGGTTAAAAAGAAACAAAACAAAAAAAACCCTTAAACTATTATAGATTTTTTTTGGGTGGGGTAAGTCTACAAATTAAGGCTGGTATCGATGATTACGTGCTTGTACATCACGTTTTATATAAAAGTCATCTATTCACGTTTGCATTAACCTTTTTAAACCGAAAACCTCCTAAAACTAAACATTAACTTTTATCTCTAAGGTTGTCGACTGGCTGGAGTTAATTGCAGGCAATGGGAAGTTATCTTGATAGCCGATCTTGTATAATGATGATTGATATCAGTATACAGGCTGGTGTTACCTATAATGTAAGGCAGAGTTATGTAATATTTTGCTTTCATTTATTTCTGACAAATGAATCCTCCACCGATGTTTCATTTTTGATGCCACCCTCAAAGAGAAAATATCGGTTTCGTTACATGCTGGCATGCATTGGAACCATGCGTACGGTATCGTTACTCCACGGAATTTGATGCCACAATGGATTCAGTGTTTTCGGAAAACGAGTTTTGTGGCCGAAAACTTAGTTATCCCACCCTTACGTAATACAATACACGAGACTATAATCAACAAATCATTGTCGATTATGACACTTAAGGCGAACACGTGAAACCTCAATATATGTTATGTTTATTTTGTCTTTTAAAACGCACCTGCAAGCAACTCAATAAATTATGTTGGGTTAGTGGGGCAAAATTGAAGATATTGTTATCAGACCCAATGTCATGCAAGTTTACAATGTTGATCCACTTAACGGGTTTAATACATTTGTATTCGATTTCTTACAGTGGAACAAATAATGGGTACTTTCCATTTAAAATTATGAGTAAAGGCTTACAAATTTTAAAGATCACGCTATCTCTCAATGCTGATTCAATGATCTAAAGAATCCGTATAATTAATTTCATTGTGATTTTTAACGTCCACAGTAAACATAATCAAGGAACCAGTCAAAGTCGCGCCGCAGCAGTGCGAGTTAAACCTAAACCGTTAGAAGAATCGGTAACATCAAGAAATAGTCTCAAATAATTTTTAACTATTTTCCCTGAACAAAATAATTATTTTAACTATCCCATATTTCTCATCAGTATAATATCAGTACCATTAATTTAAACGCATTAGAATATTGCCTCAGTATCGAATTCATACAGCGGCCTTTTACGCTTTGAATATTGAAATGTCAGCAAACACACCAATTATAGGATTTCATATTGCTTTTAATAAATCGGAAAAATTTCTTTCCTTACTTTAAAGAACCCAACGCGAAAATTTCAAATGCCATCAGTTATGTCAACACCACAAATGAACGTCTTCTGCTTCTAACATTTTTAGAGACTTGATACAAATGATATGCGCGTGACAAAATAACCATATGACACAATAACAATATTTATGATTTGTTCTTATTATAAGGTAGCATATGTTACTAAAAACATTACTATTATTTATAACAAAGTCGCGACCATACATATTACTTGAAGTCGGTGTATTAGAAAATATTTATTACGCCAATCGAAAGCTGGACCGTCTAAGGAGAGACAAGAGTCCCGAATCGGTTTGTTGTCATATTTTAGCACCGCGTTTCATAAACGGCACATCGTGATTTGGTGTATAGTTTGAGATCAGTTGCATACAAATTGGCGATATCAATAATTTTTTATTTGCTGTTGACCTACGTGAAGTTGAACATACTGACTGACTCACTTTTCCCTTTGGATATTTCAACAACAACAACAACAACAACAACAACAACAAAATACTAACAGAAAAAATGGGTACAAAATGTTTAGTTTCCTCAGGTTTGAGATTGCGTGTATTGTCGTTGTTAGTTTCTTCCTACGATAATTGGCGTATTTCTATGCCTGCACCTGCGGAACGCACGGACCCTGTCCTAATCTAAGAGAAAATGTACAAAACCGCTTTGGTCCCCATCACATTCCTTGTTCGCAAGACACAATGGTAAATAAGTATGCAAGGTCATCTCACGGAAACACAAAGAGGTGAGAATGAATAGAAACGAGACATAATAACTTGTGAGGGGTCAGGTGTTAATTGTGATGGAATTCCGAAGAGCAAGCTCTAACTGCCTCAATACATCAATGTGCGTGGTACGATCATTCAAAGCAGGCTCACGAAGGAAATTCTAAATAACAAGGTAACTAAAAATGTGCAGAAGAAAATTTAAATAGAAAAAGGAGTGAGCGTCTTCATAAATTTTCTTTTCGTGCCCATTGTTAAATTATAATAAAGAATATAAAATATTCTCTGCATGATATAAATATTAGTTGTGTGGGATTATTTTACTGTATGAATATCTGTGTGTTATTTAGAGGTTAAAAAACCCATGGTATGAATAGCGGAAGTGCCTAAATGACTAATAACACAAAACCATGACTATCAGCATACATTTTCCGAACTATATTCGAAAGGACATTTCATTGCCTGCTGCTATTATTTCTACGTCGCAAAATTAAAAATGCAATATTTACCGGATACAGTGCGACCCCACAAGCTATAACTTGTTCTCCAACTTTAGGCGCATACATTTATTATAGGCATGGGTCGATCAGGTGGTATTCAACAGATGCCCACGCAAACGAAGATCCGCCCACAAGAGTATGAAAGAAATAATGTGGGCAACATGTATGTGCATGATGTATGGAAAGTAGGAAGGTATGATAAAGATGGCCTAGTCGGTTTTCTTGTTGTTGCCTTCGCATTTACTAGACGTACAAATGTTCTTTGCGACTCACACGCAATTTTATATATCACGATAAAAAAATTTAAAAAGATGAAGTATGGAGACAAAGTATTGCCTGGTATTAAAACCAATATGCTACTGCATTACAGTAGTCCAGGATGTCTGATCTTCTTCATGAAGATGTAAGTAAAGTATACAACTTCAACTAATTTAGTGACTGGTCACAATTATTACATGCTTGTTTCAGTAGTACACATTATTGTAATTGTAAATATATACCAGTCTTTAATATTTTATCAATGGACTACGAATACTACTAGTACTTTTTTTTTCTAAAGATACTACATTTGGTTCAAAATCAACAGATCTTGCATGCAGCCCGCAAATTATAGAATATTTATAATATAAATGCAATGTATATGTACGAATAAAACTCTTACTCACTATAGTGTATGACACACTCATATAGAATAATAAACTATGCACACTCACTTACATATACACACACACACACACGTTTATGGCGACCAAATCTACAAGCCTATCTTCACGGTGGGTAAACGTGAACATCCAAGAGATTTAAACTTTTATGGATCATCTGAAATGTCAGCAAGCACCCCACCCCCAAGGAAAGCAAACATAAAGGATGAATTTAGGTTTGTGAGATGGATATGTAGTAGGGGTATCCAAGTTCGTTGTCTTCGTTTGTTTCAGCTGGGCATGGTAATATAAAAAAAAGAAATTTGTGAAGCGCGAATATCTTAATTTACTACTATTTGAAAAGTATTTACATCGTCTACAATTCAAGGACACAATTGTTTTTTTTTTTTCTTCAGGAGTTATGTCTTTCAGCGGAATAATTTAATAAGTACGATTACTTTCCTCATGGAAAGTTAAAATTGCCCCAAATTAAGGTTACAAATCATGCAGAGACAGAAGTTAATTCGCAAGAGAGCGTGTAAACTATGTGGACCAGTCTTTGTTTAAATGGCAGGTTATGAACTATGTGGACCAGTCTTTGTTTAAATGGCAGGTTATGAACTATGTGGATCAGTCTTTGTTTAACTGTTGGGTTATCTAATATGTGGGCCATTCTTTGTTTAAATTGTAGGTTATGATCTGTGTTGACCGTTCTTTAACTATTGGGTTATGAGCAATTCTTTGCTTAAATGGTAGGTTATGAAGTAAGTGTACCATTCTTAAACTGTTGTGTTATTCAGTATGTGGACTATTCTTTTTTGTAACTGGTGGTTATGAGCGATGTGAACCATTCATTTTTTTAAATGATAGGTTATGAAATATGTGGACCATTCTTTGCTTAACTGGTGGGTTATCCAATATGTGGACCATTCTTTGTTTAAATGGTTGGTTAGAAATTATGAGGACCAGTCTTTGTTTAAATGGTAGGTTATGAACGATGTGGACCATTCTTTGCATTCTGCGTCATATCCGCTAAATAAGCTACTATGCTAACTGGTGATTTACTATCTATCCAATTTTGCATATTTATCGATACGCCGACCAACTCTGAGATCACGTCTGTATGTTAAGAGCAACAAATTAGTTCCAAACACATGACCCCTTTACTTTCTTAACGTTCTTGGCTTAATGAAGACAATGCAATATATTTCATAGAAGTAATTTTAAACTAGAACAATTCTTTCAAAAAAGTGTGTTAATATGTGTTTTTGGAAAGCATAACATTACCGTTGTCAAATCTTCATTTTCGGAGGTGCGTAGTTTCCATGTTGTAAAGGTCTTCGATTTCGGAGGAAAATAAATCTTGCTTGTAGTTCGAAATCCCATAATTCCTAAATAGAAGTAATCGGGTTTGAAAAACACCGGAACTTGTGAAGTTTGCATTCTTTGTTTAACTGTTAGGTTTTCCACTTTTACACTCTCCGTCTTATACTACATTGGGCCTTGAGTGCCGCTTGTAGTATTCAAATTGTGTAATCATTTGTATTATGCTTCCATTAGACGTCTTATTACATTTCCATAACAACAGATTCAAACGAACCCTTATTACATTTCCATAACAACAGATTCCTAGCTTTAACAGAGGTTTGTTTTAATAAACAATGGTCGAACACGGTGAAAGTGGTGAAAAGGTCAAGTAAGGATAGTAACCTGGGTCAAGACCTATCCATAATGCTGCCCCCTCCCACACTCTATTTAAACGAATTGTCAATGTGAAAACAGATTATGTTAAGTAATTTTAATTTGCGAAGAAAGATCTTTAGCTATTTCATGTCATGTGACTGATTGGAAACCCCTCCCCTCCCCCCGGCAGTGCTTTCATTTTCTTTGAAACGGACACGTTGGATGACAGGTGGACTTTGGAAGATGTTTTTCTTCGCTAAGGTTATAAATCAGCTGATAGTTATTACAAACACAAAGGCATTAAATCTTACTGACAGTCTTTTAATCTCTTTTTTGTTAGCATTTGTTCAGTAGCCGAGTCAATCTAACCAATAGATATAGGTCTTTTAAATACTTATACGATAATATTTATCCATCTGTAAAATATCGCTTAAACACACAAAATATGTTCATATGAATATTGCTCTGTTGGCTTTTTTGGAGGATATAATATTCCTTTCTTTTTTTTATCCAAATGGAGTATTTATTTTAGTCGGAAGGACCTAGATAACTTGGAAATTATAAAATTATAAAAAGTACGATTTATTTCCAAGAAAAACCCCAAAACAACAGTTAATAACAGTTTTCTTTTGACAGCAAGTCAGTGAAAAGGGAAGAAATTGCTACATAAATAATTGCTTTACCTCATCGTAAAATAAATTACGTATTTGTTTATAATCTTGGCTTATTGCACGAAGGTAGCGCTCGAAGAGTATCAGAGAAAGGTCCGAAACACAACTGTATTGCAAGGAATCGCTGATGATGACACATTTGATTGGAAAGCTATTCTGGTATCTTTTGCATATATTAATATACAAATTTAAATACAAGCAAGCATGTGCTGTGAATTCTTGGCTAGTTTGAAATTGACAGAAATATGGCGGTTTCATTTATGGAAAACACATAAAATTCTAACTTTGGGAAAGGAGAATTCGTTTCAGCATCTTTAATAACTTAAAAGCGTACGGTTGGAATATACTATATTAAGCGTCAGAAACAACTATTGCCTTAACTACTGGATTGTCAAAGAAGAAAATAAACTAAGTTTAGAGTAACCTTCATTTACTTGAATTTTTTTAATGCTATGCAACTTTCCTTAATGCTGCGGAGAATGGCAGGGCGACGGCATGATTACATATTATGGACTGTGACTTTAAGACTTTGTATTGATGGCCATCTTTTTAGATACCTTTTTTCAATCTCTCAAAACTGTATTTAAAATTAAACTAAACTGCAACAACAACGACCCCATTACTTATATTAAATTTTGGCATGAAACGTTATACGTAACGGTCTTTCTATAAAATGGTTTCAGGTTGCCCATGTATTCGGTATTTCGTCGAGGACAGTTGCACGTTATTCATCGCTGGAAACTACCTGAAAGAATAAATCTTATCTAACACGTGATAGATCACCTGTCACAATTAATTGTCTATAGTGGGAGGCTAGGGAGCCCACATTTACTACACCACAAGAATGACCAATAGCTTTTTTTGGTATTCACACCTTTTTTTGAAACGGTCATGTATCTTATTTCCGCGTACTCGATCATAGTGCACACGTGACATATTCTACCTACTCTAACCGAGTGCATGGTTTTGAGACTCGGTCTTTAAGTGTGGCGTCAAATATTCCTTTTCATCATAGGCCTTAGTCTAAGGAGCAGACCTTTAATTGCTGTAAAAGAAATTTGGATTGGGGTGGGGAAACATGGCAGTATAGTTTAATACTAGAAATGGGAATTAAATCATGGGCACGGCAAAATACAAGTAAAATGGAATGACATTGAAGAGAAGTCGTCCCAAGCATGACGTTGATGAAACACAATGTAATCCCTTTAATTCTAATCAAAAGTGTATAGAATATGTAAATAAAATATGACAACAAAGAAGGGAATAAAATAGTTTTTTTTTACCAAAATCCAACAACAAAGCAAAAATAACTAAACACAATTGGATCTACCTAAATAATTCGCATTTTTGTTGATATTATCTTTAGCGTTGCTTCCTTTCCTATTCTAAACGAATTTTAATGGTGGATGGCTGATTAATGATAAAGCCACCAAAGCAATAAAGAATTATAATTACTTTTCGAAATATTTACAGCGTAAGATATGTAGTGATTTCTGTTCCAAATGTTTTGTGTTCCTTTTCATGCATCTTCTTTTCTGTTTTGTACGAATAAATACTTCGAATTTACAATTCTTACATCCATATTTATGAAGTGAGGTCAGTGTTTATATTGTACTGGCTTTCCTCTTCTTGCGTATTCCCCATATTCATCCCGCCACTACAACAGAAAAGAAATTTCAATGTTTGCTTGCATTATACGCACGATTAAGATAGTATGGACTCTCTTTGCTAGACCAAATGATATATGATGGTGGGTGGCAGATTATGTCTGATCTGCCCACAATATCCCTATTTTAAGCTTGTTTACAACAGTTTCTCAACATGAGTGCATTTTACATTTATTAAGTTACATTGTGTTTGATGGTATATGATCAGATGATGTGTGATATACCCAATATTCTCATTGTTATAGTTTGTTCTCAATCTGGTAATCAAGCTGATTGTTTTGGGTAATCACCACACCCCATCCCCTCTTCGTTAACTTGCATTCTTTTGTGCTAATAACGGATGATTACATCTTGATAATCGGACTTTGCTTTCAGGTACATAGTTAATTGGGTGTAATCCGCTATATATTCTGAAAATGCTGTGGAAGGCGTTGATTAAACTGACCAGGGTAATTTTACCTAAACGCTGTAAGGCGTTGATTAAACTGACTATGCTAATTTTACCTAAACGCTGCAAGGCGTTGATTAAACTGACCAGGGTAATTTTACCTAAACGCTGTAAGGCGTTGATTTTACCTAAACGCTGTAAGGCGTTGATTAAACTGACTAGGGTAATTTTACCTAAACGCTGTAAGGCGTTGATTTTACCTAAACGCTGTAAGGCGTTCATTAAACTGAAACTGGCTAGGGTAATTTTACCTAAACGCTGTAAGGCGTTGATTAAACTGACCAGGGTAATTTTACTTAAACGCTGTAAGGCGTTGATTAAACTGACTAGGGTAATTTTGCCTAAACGCTGTAAGGCGTTGATTAAACTGACCAGAGTAAATTTACCTAAACGCTGTAAGGCGTTTATTAAATTGACCAGGGTAATTTTACCTAAGCGCTGTAAGGCGTTGATTTTATCTAAACGCTGTAAGGCGTTGATTAAACTGACTAGGGTAATTTTACCTAAACGCTATAAGGCGTTGATTAAACTGACTAGGGTAATTTTACCTAAACGCTGTAAGGCGTTGATTTTACCTAAACGCTGTAAGGCGTTCATTAAACTGAAACTGGCTAGGGTAATTTTACCTAAACGCTGTAAGGCGTTGATTAAACTGACCAGGGTAATTTTACCTAAACGCTGTAAGGCGTTGATTAAACTGACTAGGGTAATTTTGCCTAAACGCTGTAAGGCGTTGATTAAACTGACCAGAGTAAATTTACCTAAACGCTGTAAGGCGTTTATTAAATTGACCAGGGTAATTTTACCTAAACGCTGTAAGGCGTTGATTTTATCTAAACGCTGTAAGGCGTTGATTAAACTGACTAGGGTAATTTTACCTAAACGCTGTAAGGCGTTGATTAAACAGACTAGGGTAATTTTACCTAAACGCTGTAAGGCGTTGATTAAACTGACTAGGGTAATTTTGCCTAAACGCTGTAAGGCGTTGATTAAACTGACCAGGGTAAATTTACCTAAACGCTGTAAGGCGTTTATTAAATTGACCAGGGTAATTTTACCTAAACGCTGTAAGGCGTTGATTTTATCTAAACGCTGTAAGGCGTTGATTAAACTGACTAGGGTAATTTTGCCTAAATGCTCTAAGGCGTTGATTAAACAGACTAGGGTAGTTTTACCTAAACGCTGTAAGGCTTTGATTAAACTGACTAGGGTAATTTTATCTAAATGCTGTATGGCGTTGATTTCACTAACTAGGGTACTTTTACCTAAGCGCTGTAAGGCGTTGATTACACTGACTAGGGTAATTTTACCTAAACGCTGTAAGGCTTTGATTAAACTGACCAGGGTAATTTTATCTAAATGCTGTAAGGCGTTGATTACACTGACTAGGGTAATTTTACCTAAGCGCTGTAAGGCGTTGATTAAACTGACTAGGGTACTTTTACCCAAACGCTGTAAGGCGTTGATTAAACTGACTATGGTAATTTTACCTAAACGCTGAAGGGCGTTGATTAAACTGACCAGGGTAGTTTTACCTAAACGCTGAAGGGCGTTGATTAAACTGACCAGGGTAGTTTTACCTAAACGCTGTAAGGCGTTGATTACACTGACCAGTGTAAATGTACCTAAACACTGCAAGGCGTTGATTAAACTGACCAGGGTAATTTTTACCTAAACACTGTAAGGCGCTCATTAAACTCATCGGGGGTAATTTTACCTAAACGATGTAAGGCATTGATTAAGGCGTTAATTAAAGTGAGCAGGATAAGTTTACCTAAACATTAAAGGGATTTAAAATACTGGCTGGAGTGCCCTAGTATAAAGTGTACATCAAATTATGTTAGAATAGTGTTGCTTTCGCTTACTACTTTGTAATGACGCGAAGTTGTCTCAAATTTACCAATATTACCTTCGCCTCCCTCGTCTACATAGGTAACGGTAGTGATTATTTTGTAACAGCCAACGAAACATTGTAAATATTCTTGATCAACGTTCTCACTCTTGCATACATCTCTACAGCTTTTGATTTTGTCCTCTCATGCTTTCCTCTAACATAATCGGAGCACACAAAAAATCCCAAGTACCGTTTGTTGTTATCTTTTACATTAGTATTTACATGTTAACATTATGTCCTCTACTCTAACAGTAGAAAAGGAAAGATTTTCAGGTCATCTGTTGAAACTTTATATCATGATGTATATGTAAATATACCATTTAAAATTTTATGGTTTTGTTGTGCCCTAATTGTTCTCCACCTGCGTAGTGTGGTAGGAAATCTTCTTCTATTCATTGTCACATATACATTATTATTTTACTGTAAATTTAAGATCAGTGCTTGTTTGCTTTGAGAACCTTTCTGAAATAGTTATTAGAATTGCCTCTAGTCATTTG
Organism: Megalonaias nervosa; assembly: GCA_016617855.1. NCBI lineage: Eukaryota > Metazoa > Mollusca > Bivalvia > Unionida > Unionidae > Megalonaias > Megalonaias nervosa. Next base: position 566 of record JAECUM010056942.1, on the reverse strand, counting down.
AATCGCCTCTTTAATCGAACATTCATTGTTAATAAAAGACCTTAACAGACTATACGATCTTCTCGTATTGTCTCACTACTTTCAAGCAAAGCTCTCGGACGAAATTATGTTTTACGTAATTAGTAAATTTTTCATCATGGTTTTGGTACATGAGCGGACATACATTTGGTCACTAAGATTTTGAAAGGGTTAGTTACGTATTTGCATGTATTAATGAGGTGCGCTACCATTGGCCAGTATGATCGTTTTACCGGCCTAGAGGTTATACCTCTGATCAGATTTTGATCCCACTTATTATGCATGCTTATGTCTTTAAGATCTATTAGTTTACGAATTATTAATTAATATCAACAGTAAATGTTTATTTTCTACAAATGGCCTCATAATAAAAACTGTATATGAGTTCTTATTTTACGTATGTTCCGTTAAAGACTATGGTTTTTTTTCTTCTAAAACTAAAGTTGAAACGTGAACATTTTTGGTTGAACAAGCCATAGGATCTGATTGGTTGAATAATTACTGATTATAATGTTTGTTTTTTATTTTTTTTATTTTTTTTTTAAAAA
>JAECUM010056941.1:0-15845 GCA_016617855.1 Megalonaias nervosa | reverse complement strand
CATGCCAACAAAGCTATCTGCCAAACCGAAAATTTACTAATATACATACGTAAGGAAGAAAATGACCAGTGGAACAGCTTCATGGGTTGCAATTGCATATTTCTCAATATGCATATTGGAACCAATTGAATCAAGAGACATCGAACAATGTAAGTACCTCTGTGAAACGCTTTTGGAAATATTAACTACCCCGAGAATTGTAATTTTTTATTTATAATTTTTGCCTGTCGTATATTCTCCACTGTGTTTCCTGGCACCAGTCATTGTCTTGTCTTTTTATATTTGTACTTTTTCTCACATAATTTATGTTTGGGTGCCACGGTAGTTCATTTGGTAGAGCGTCAGATTCGTAATGCAAGGGTCGTGGGTTCGATACACACCCAGGTCAAATTTGGACGGCAACTTAGGCATGTCATTGGGAAATGCAGTTAACTCCAATTTCGTCGCTATGATATAGTCAATAATGTGTTTAAAGAACCTTTATAACTAACAAGAAAAACATATACGAAGAAACATATATTGTTTATTTTTAATTTCGTCTCTCTTGAGCTTGTGTAAGACTTGGTTTTTTTCCCCCTCATCATCGGTCCAGAGTGACCGAGTGGTCCAAAACGCTTGCCTTTACTGATCACTGCCATTTCACCTGTCTGCGTGGTCTCAAGTCTCGGTTCAGCTTCTTCCTGCACCAAATATACTGGCCGCCATGTATAGCCTATCATGTGCTGAAAAGTGATTTTAAAACCACAAAAACAAAACCTTTTCCTCACCTGCGTTACAATATATATATATATATATATATATATATATATATATATATATATATATATATATATATATATAACGCATATACAATACACACACATTATATATACTGCAGCGCATGCGAGGAAATGATTTTGGTTTTGTGGTTTTAACATCACTTTTCATCGCAAATTCACCAAAGTGTTTCCCATATAGCTTTAAACATGAAAGCTTTTATTGGGAATCCAAACGTTACTAGAAGAGCATTTAGAGACCACAACACGGAATGCTCAAAATCCAACTCCACCAAGGTCTCAATAATACAAGCTATATCCCATGCAATTATATAAAGTTGATCGATAAGCGCCATTACTCTGTCGAAATTGTAATAAACAAAACAAAACTCAGATAAGGCTCATCTAGGTCTAAGAAACAAAATTTTCTCGTAAAATCTCATCCGATCACGTTGACTGGTTGTTGAGCTGGGCTTTACAAGCAACATCCCGTATAAAGATATGAAGTTATGTCGTAAAAGGTGATAAGTCTGTCCAAAACAGTGTAGTTGACACAGAATCCATACAGGGCGCACATATATTTAAGAGACAATGTTCTGACCACATATATTTAAGAGACAATGTTCTGAACACATATATTTAAGAGACGATGTTCTGACCAAATTCCATGTAAATATATTGAATGGTTATTGAGCAATTCTAACTGCAAGCAGCATTCAAAGTTTCCATCAGAAGTCAAGAATCTTCTAGAAAGAGGCATACATTTGTCCAAAATGGAATAACCGACACTAAATCTCGTAAAGTCAAATGTATGTATCTGGGACAATATTCATACCAGATGGCATCATAATATATTCAAATAGTTCTTGAACTGTTGATCATTAAAACTAGTCTGGTCAGACCACCAAAACGTTTTCTTCGGGGTTTAGTCACTCGGATGCCGTCACGTCTCTTTATCCCGTAGACACCCTGCACTAGTGATAAACCAGCATAAATTGTTATATATTTTAGTTAAGTTTTCTGCAGTTTGTAATTATCTGTTTAATGTTTGTACCCAAGCCCACAACATAATACCGCCTACATTTTACCTATCGGCTAAAAGTTCGTACCTGGGCCGCGAACAAAATGTCTCGTACATTTTAGTTACAGTTTCCGCAATTTACAGTTATTAGCTAAATGTGTGTACCTGGGCCACCAGCATAAAATGTCATAAAGTTTTGTTATCGGCTAAATGTTTGTACCCGGGCTCCCAGCGTAAAATCTCATACATTTTAGTTACGCTTTATACAATATAAAGCCATTAGCTAAATGTGTATACATTGTCCCCCAACATAATGGACATTTTCAATTATTACCATAATTATTTTAGCTCTTCGTTTAACTATGCTCACCGATTTAACATAATTAAAAGTATTTATTTTTAATTTTGCAACATTGCCTTTTTTATATGACGTTTGTCTTACGTACGTGTACATTGTTTGTGCGGCGTAATTTAAACTTTACTTGCTTTTTACCAACCTACTATAGTCCTTTTAACATTTGTTTTCGAATTTGTAATGTTTTTAAAGGTACATCATTAAAGAAGTCGTTTACTGAAGCTTGCATCTTTATGATCAGCCTGAATAGACAAGCAAAAGCTTTGTGCATGTAAAAGTATGTATATGTATGTATATAAGTATGCATGTGTGCATCAACCCACTTATATATCTATCAACCTAACATGAGACAGGCCCTGTAGAACTTCGGTTGCATAGAAATATGGTGATAAAATTTATGCCTTGAATGTTTACATGTTTTCAATCTGCAAAACTCACAATCTAATAATTAGAGTCATGTGACGTTAGTAATATGTGGGAAACGAGACCCAGATAAGACACCGGAGAACCAAACGGGAATTCCTGTGTTTAATGGGTCCATATGAATAACATGGGGATGGTATTCTCACCCAAGTGACAGAGAAGTCCTGCTTTATTACTAACCTTACTTTTCTCAGTGGACTCAACCATTGTTGTCTTCTGCTGGGCTCGAGGGAGTTGTTTCCTTGTAATATAGATATTAATTATTTATTGTTAATTTCATATCACATCCATCTATTAAATGTAATAATACCTCAGTACTATCAAACATTTTATGTTGTTATTTTCTGACGAGTAAAAATTGTGTACTTAGGATGGACAGGTCACACCACAGTCTTCATTAACATATTCGTATTAAAGAGTCATATGTAAACAACATTAGCACGTGGCTTCAGACCTCTTCGCGCAAAACTTCAAATATTTACCAATTATAACTGTTAAGTTATTGCTATTTGTGGGTGAGGGTATGTAAGCGGTAAATATATTTCGATTCTACTGAGTTGATTATTCTGATTTTCATAAAACATTGTAAGACCGAATTACCTACAGATAAATGAGAAGAAATAATAGTGAGTGATGAATTCCCCTGTTAAATCTATGGACCCATTTAACACGGATTTCCCATTTGGGTCTCTAGTGTCCCATTTGGGTCTCGTTTCCTACATTACTACTTGCAACAAACCCTTGTTATCTCATTTGCACAGGTCCTACATACTCATGAAGGATCTGTATTTTTGAGGAAGTGACATGCACAAAATAGATGAACTAATAATGAAATAATTAGATCGATGGATGGGTGGGTGGTGGACGGACGGACAGACAGATAGATAGATATGTAAGGTAATACTGATATTACTGCATTTTCTCATAAGTTTTAATTTACGCCTGTTCGCTCATGGTTAGAACTTGTGGATGCGTGAATTAGTTTAGGTCCTATCATTTATGAAACTGAACAAATGCAAGATATAACCTTAGAAAGCTTCCATGAAGTGTATTTACTTATAATGCATTTGTTTCTTTTCATATGAAATGAAGTGCACGGTACGTTTATATAATTTACGCTCTAAGTACAATAGCAATAAATAATGTCGCGTGACGTGATTATTTACTTTCAATTTCAGATTACATGAATGAGAACTGCATTCTTGATCCACGAAACCAAGGAGTTTACATTAAACTAAATGAAGAGGCTATACGTTTGCACCTTTACCGCCAAGGTTATCCGCAATCGGGGTTTAGCTGCACTGTGCATGTAAGGACGGACTGGGACAAGGCGCTCGATCGACTAACCGTTATATTCAAAGAGATGACCACAGCAGCCGATTCTGGGGTACCTGTAGCTACAATAGTAGCCGTTTGGATGTGATTTACTGTGGAATGAATTTAACAGGTAAATTAGGCTGGAAAACTTAGTACAAGATCTTTATCTCGGTAAATAGGCCTAATGTAAAGGTTTAGCAAATTTCATCGCCACTCTTCATTGACAAATTTGATTACCAGTATCGGCACTTGCAAAGGTACGTCGTCGTTATCTAGGACCTCTACTGGCTCTTCAAATCCTCTGGTTCACTCCCTAAATATAACACTTCATTCACCATCTCAGCCATTGAGAAAATTTTTCAAAATTCTTAAAATTTTGTACGATCTGTGTTTAATACTTTAAAAATTTATTTTATCCCCGTCCTCCCACAAAAATAAAGATTTAAAAAATATTATGTATATTTGATTTGTATTGTTGTCAGTTTCTTGTCTCCATGATCATATGTTATGTATAATTGCATTTTGGATTTGACCTTGTTCAAAATGAAGTTCATGTTGTACCTGACTAGGAACACTGATTGTGTTTTGATTTTGGTAAACCAGTAATACATAGCTAATATTTGTCCTATGATTGTGGATGAAGTATTCAGATTTTTCGGATTATTATTAATGTAAACATATTTATCTTATTCTGAGTCTGGGTCACTGGAATTCGCCCATATAATAACATGTTGTACTTGATGTTTATCACATTCTTTATTATAATTTTAGCAACATGTTTCAGCTTGTAAACAGCCCAGAAAGTTCTAGAATGGAAGATTCCACTAAATAGACATGGTAATTTAAGAAAATGCTAATTGTGACCTAGGTCAGGTATAGGGGTTTATAATCTTGCTTATTTGAGAAACTACTCATTCCTGCAATAACATCTGAAGCAGAAATCATCTGTATTGTTGTGTTCAGATTTTGATATGGATGGAATTATTTATTCAAATTATTATTCACTGGAACTACAAAGTGCTCATGTATAATATTCTTCGACTGGAACATTAACTTGAAATTATAGTGAATCCAGACAAGAAAATGTTTGCGTTATATTATTGTAATTATCAAAAGACTGTTGGCACATCTCCACATCACTGGCTACTAAAGGCACATCAACACATTATGTGTTAGATCTTATTTCGAACACCACTGGAATTTAATTAGAACTTTATTTATTGAGGATTGGTGATATAACGCATATAACATTTTGGACTATTTGGGATATAATTTGCATTACTGTAAGTTCTTTTTAAATTTTCACTTTGTATTCTAGGGATATAAATTATTTGCTGAAGTTTACAAAACTTGATGGTTCTCGCTCTTTTCTATTACTTAATTTAAGACCATAGAGTCGTAATACAAACATCAAAACAAAAACAAGAACAAAAACATTCTGTTTTGGAAATTTATAACTCTTTTCTTATGTCCTTTAATGGATGAAATCTGGTTTTTGACAACCTATTGATTTCAGACGAACCACAGGCAACTTGTCTCACATTTTTCCTACTCCTTATTTTTAAAATGTATACAGGCTCGTAAACACGGATATCAATAGCACAAGTTTTTCCTTAAATTGAAACTAATTGAACTTTTATCATCAAAATAAAATCATCCTTTTACATAAAAAAGTATATGTGGCTTCAAACGAAATAGCAATTGATAAATATATCAATTTAATTACGGTTTATTCTTGATCCAAAGAGGTTTATCACGTCAAGTTTCAGTTTTCACTTATTGATAGCGCCATTGTGCCAATTCTCTTTACAGTTTTTATAGAATAATCATATTACAGATCTTAAGATTCATCTCGCGCCCCTTTCAAAACCATAGTATGCACCTAACTGAAACTTCTGCAGCAACTACCATGTGAATCCTGTGGTGGTTTCGTAAGCTTTAGAAAGTAACAAAGTGCCTTTATGTAAGATTTGTTTGTTCTTATCTCATTTCTTATCAGTGTTTGTATTATTATGCTTATTTATGTTGATCATCAAATAACATCTTTGTGATTTTGTGGTCTAATGCGACCAAAAAGTTACCAACAAATCTTAGTTATTGTATTAAAATTAAAGAAATGGTAATTTAAATAACATTAATACGGAATACACTGGCACTAGATCGAACAAATACATTGCCTTGGCCATAGACACACCATGGTAGCCGACTCGTGCTGACCTAATGGTAGGATTCGAACCCGCATCCTTCGGGAACGAGAGCAGCACGCTAATCACTGAGTCACTCCGGATTCTGCCCCCATTAGTCGCCTCGTACGACCTATTCTACATCCCCTTGCAGGGGGTTGAGAGCTCCGTTATTTTTTAGAAAGCAAGTGAATTTCAGTTTCAGTCAGATGTAGGGTTCCCGGGAAACTGAATGGTCTAACGTACTCGTCATAACAGATCACTCACGTATCTCAGCTCAGTACGCATGGGTTTGAATCTCGGCTCGGCCAACGCGAGTATGCAAAAATGATTCTCAGTAGCTCCCCGTGGATTGGTGGTTTTTCCTCGGCTTTATTTGGTTTTTTCTCCACCAGATCTACTGGCCGCCATGTAATAGTCTATTATGTGCTGAAAAATGGCATGCAATTAACTAAAAAAAAAAAAAACCCACTTAGGTCTACGGGTTGTAGCAGGCGCAACGGAAATTCCAGTACAAACAGTAGACAGCCATACAAGTTATTGTACGTAATTTTTAAGGAAGTGTTATGTATATGATTGGTGTTGGGTTCTCTTTTGCAAGATTTTCACTGATGTAATGGATGTACGCATTAAAATATACTGCAAAACTGACCGATTTCGATATGAAATTAGTCACTATTCTAATTCAAACAAGAATTTATTTAACTGCTCAAAATAAATGAATTTCACTGCTGTTTATATTTATAGCTATCTTTTTAAATTCGATGGAGCATGACTGATCAGAAAACTGTGAGGCCATGCATATCAAACAGTGTTGAACCAGACTTGAGTAAAGTCACGGTACAAAATGCACTACACATCTGCAACATATTATTTATTCAAATGCGAAAATTACTTAATTTGATACAACTCAAATACACCGGGTTATCCTGTCCATTCACTTTTGTAATCCATTCTTTGCTTTTGCAGGTAATGGTTTCCGTGGAACTCAGATACCCATAGTGAATAACATTATGTACAGAAGATCTGTCACATTCATATTCAACACTGGCAGCAATTCATCCCAGTCGTTTGTTGCCGTCATAACTCCATATCATCGAGGTAGGTCATTGTATCTTCTAGTCTTTAATGAATATAATTGTTCCTGTTATTCGTTGCTACTCAATGCATTGTTATTGGGAGAGAACAGCCAACGAAAAGTGCAACAACAACCAGGTAAATGTGCTCATCTTCAAATAGCCTTCAAATATTTCAAAGCTAACCAGTTTTTCTTCACATATAAACGCTGAAAGCTGAAATAGTTCGCATGCCAAAAAGTAATAAGAAGACAAATCAAGAGACGCCACGTCTGTACGCCCAAAGGAAAATTGTTTTCACATTCAGCAATAATCGTACCAATAGAAATAGGTATTTATCTATTTAGGCATCTTCATTAGCCAAAGTTGCGATATGTTAACCCTATATACACCATGGCGGATCGATCAGATATTTCAGTGCTTTGTCCTAGCAACATCTATTGCATTTAATAGTTGCTTCCCTTAGTATGTAATGTCAACGAACCAATAGCGTGTAACAGCGGCGCTTTGTACATCAGCCGAAAATTGCACAGGCGATTGACTTCAAAAGAAGACGTTGTAAATCTAACATTGAAAGTATGAATACATGCCTGAGAGAAGCCATTACAGGTGTATTTGAGGGAAAGGATGTATTTGTACAAACACGGAACGACAGTGGAAAATTGCTTATTTATGAGTCCATTTCAATTGTGAGTGACTCTTCTCTCTATCATGTACGAACAATGTTCAAATTTGAACAAGCTGATATGGATTGGATGCGATAGATTGCCGCCGCATCTAATGAAATTCAGAGACCCGAAGCACTGAAATATCTGATCGATCCGCAAGATGTAGATAGGGTTAACGACATCGGAACCTTGTCTAGCGAAGACGGTATTTAGGTTTTTTGAAACTAAAATATAAAAAGATAAGAATTGGTAAATAAATTTGTTTGGGGAATCTTAAATGATTTCCAAAATAACACACAATCTCGAGTAAACTGGAAATAGTTCATCCCATGTAGAATGGCATCGGCACAATCGATTGATAAATCCATATTCCAACTACATAAACTTTCTTCTAAAATGATTTCGAAATATGAAAGCTCACGTTTAAGCCACAAAGTTTGTCAAAACTGCTTCAAATATGTCAAGGAGAATTTTTAAAAATAAATTTCTGCTTCTCTTGAAAGACAATGACAAATTCATTTTTCCATTTCTTAACATCCAACTCATATCTTTCCAACAATTTACCTTTGTTCAGGGGACCAATCTAGGCTAGAAATTCCTTCCTTGCTAATATCCAAATTAAAACTGAAGGGGTCTAAAATGCTCAGTACACGGCAAGCCTTTCATGACCAGATGGCTTCACACGTTATGTAACCCTAATTTCCTCCCGGCTTATAAATATGTATCCGGGTCATTTTTTTGTGATCTAATAACGTTACACTTTATGACTTCAGTCCCGCTAATCCTGTAAGATGGTGGCCGACGGATTGGAATTGGCAGTTTATACATACTCCTATTGGTAGAGATGAAGAAGAAAAAAACCCTCTTAAAATTTTTATAAAATGTAATGATTTGATACGCAGACAAGCATAATAAGGTATCTAATTTTTGAAAGAAATTGGGCTCCATCTGTGTATCCAACAATCCATGTCATATAATCCCAAAACAATTATAACTGAAAAATATAGGAATACAAAATATAGGAATAAAAGTTATGCTGTGTGCTTTTAAAATACTTGGTAATATTTTCCAGGACATTGCTTTGCTAATGAGTTTGTTTGTGACAATGGTAATTGCATCGCTGACTTTCTACGGTGTGATGGCTACCATAACTGTGGCGATTTCTCAGGTGAAAAGAACTGCAACAATGGACATCGTTATATCGGTGAGCGCGACTCTAGTGGAAAATACTGCACAAATGAAGCTGGGATTCATCGTGGACCTAGTAATGGAATGGCAATTATTATCGCAATTGCATTTTGTCATTTTTGCTGTTATTACGTTGGGTGACAAAATGTTTTTGAACACAGTTAATACCGAATGTTGAAACCCTTAGCTCCGAATCTATCTGAACTCATTTGAAGATGAATCTGAACACAGTATTTGCATATACACAGAGGTGATGTTGACGTAATGGAGGTCATTATGATAATCATTAATATTGTTTGCAAAGTATAGTGTAATTACAGGTAAAACAAGTACATCGTTCCTAAGGGGGATGGGTATTTTTTTACTTTGTAAAGTTAATAATACATACATAATGTAATAAATTAAGGGCATGTGCATTTGTATTGACGTCTTCATTTAGGACTTTGTTAGATTTTAGAGGTTAGTTGTTTGATTAATGGAGTCGGTTTTGGGGAAATATTCCTCAGCCCGAGTATTTAGCCAATTTTTGGAACATACGTCATAGTGTACAGTATTCATGCAATTTTTTTTTTAATGATGGCATGAATTAGTTTCGTAGTTTGAGATCGGGTCAGAGCCGGATAAAATCAGCATGGGTTCCTATCTTAATTTAAAGGTGTTGGTTGATTGTGCCTTTCAATGTGAAATATTCATGACAGGACTAAAATTTTGCGGAATGGAATAAATTGAGAAGGGGTTATTCCTTTATTTGGAGATGCCATTAATTGGTGATATGAATGCAGTTTGGTGGAGAGGCACATGTGAAATGTGGTTCAGAACTGTGTTTCGGCTGACTTGGGGAAGGAATCGGAAAATAGTTCCTTGCATTGGGTATTTGAGTTGAGTTGTTTCATGGTGTGAGGTGCTGACGTTCCGCTACGGAACCCTAACAAAGAGACGCCATGCAGTTGTGAAGTTGTGAAATCTGTTGTCATTGACTGATTAGAGAAAAAAGTATTTATAGTTTTGGCGCGTTATTCCAGTTGACAACGACTGTTGTCTAGAAGTCCTTGGAAATAGGGGAAAACAAGGGACTTATTGCCAGAACGCACGCAGGTGTTTGATTCGCTCGTAGTGAGACCCTTTGCGTGTAACAATACACATACATATTATATCTTTTGAATTATTTTCCATCAAAAACGTTATATATGCGGTCAATAAATTTTACGTATGCTATTGCCGTACTCAGTACCTAATACTTGGGTTATCTAATCATCTTTCATCTTTGACGTATCTTGAGCACCACGTGCTGACGCTATTTACGCGATAGACATGTAACTAAGGAGTAACCGTGTTGCAAGTAGTCTTGATTAAATCTGTCATGCAACATCAGATATCAGATAGATCAAATACATATAGAGGGATATCTGGATTCCTGGCTGCTTAGAAGGAAAGACGGATATATTGATATATAATAAAACCATTTTATAACGAATGTAACGTACAATTCGATATATCAGAATCACGATTAAAATCTTACCGTAAAATATAGTCTGTTTGTCCATTTATGCTGAAACATAATATTCTGTTTGATCATTATGTTTGTTAACGAGGTTATGTTTGTTAACGAGGTTATTTTCCCTTACTTTAATTTCTTCTCCGGAAGTGGCATTGCCGTCTTAACACACCAAACAATTTGACATTCTTAAAGACAACATCAAGGACAAACTAAAATTCAGAGATAAACAAAAGGAACGTAGGTGTATAGTCTTTATTTACTCGAAACATCGGTCCTGTGCAGGGTCGCATGGAGTGATCCAGGGTTTCCGGCCCCCTCCCCCAGTTAAAACAAAGAAACAAACAAAACCACACAAAAAATGTACAGTTACTTGTGACTTGAAATTTGAATATCGTCTTATTCTTGTGCACGTTGAGTAGACACGTAGACTTTGCTTTTGTGCTCTTTCGAGGAAAGTCAGGGCTCTTTTGAATTTTGGAAACAAACCCCACAACACTTGATCTGATCCGGCCATGAGGTGAGATTGAATAGGAAAATCGATGTCGTCTAAACTTTAAACTTCTTCTATCTAAAGTCACTTGTTCTAAGAGCTCTATTAACTTAAATAGCTTACTCTTGATATTGCAGCCTTTGGCTTGAGATGGCTTCTTGTTTGGAAGAAAGCGGAGGAACGGATAAAATCATCGGTCATGGATTGGCACTTACTTTTTCCGACACATGCTGGAACCGGGGATATAAAAATCATCGAGTATCGGTCTAGAACTAGAATGATATGTTTAAACGAAATGAAAACAAATTCGGAGTAAGTAACAATCTTACTTAGGAAAAATATTTTTGATCCAAATAAGGAAAAGTAATAATGCCCTTTTGCAACTAGTTATCTATTTCTCCACCTCATATACCTTCTTATATCTTAATATCCTTATTTCTTCTTTATACACACATTACATTCTGATATATGGACATCTCTGGGCTATATCTTTTTATATAGCCGGTAGCAAGCACGCTATGTATAACCGCACTCCTTCTCCCCCCAAAAGAACCCCCTAACACCCATCACCTCCCCCATGTAAGTCCCTTTTATAAAATAGATGATTGCTTGTCAGTAGTTAATAGCTGGAATACTTGTACAAATCTGCATTTGCATGACATATGTTTGGTCCACGTATAATAAATAAACAAGAAAATGACATACTGACAGATTCTAATTCCATCCCTCACAAATTGTCAAGTACTCTATCATAGCTGCTAAGCTAGGACACGTAACTTAAATTAGCACGATCTTCTCCAACTCGCAATAAATAACCACACTGATGAAAATCTAATTGTGTCTCCATCTATATCTACTTACTGAAGCACAGCCGGTGAGCTTAATTAGGAGGGGTGATATAAATATGTCATGATTTAAGCAGTAATGTAAGTATTAAGAGACAATGTTCTTTTCTTACAAATTTGAATGGGTTCAAATTGCGAACAAAGTTAGTTGTATTAAAAAACGAAAAGAGAAGAAAAGAAACAATGCTAATTTGTTGATTTAATTCAGCACAAAAGATATTCTGTAATCTATAAAAAGGCACATATTTCATTTAGTGATGATAAACATGAACATAAGCAAGAATAGACTCTGATAACAAGAAGATTAAAACATAGAGTAGTATGAAGAAGTAATAACTTACGTATTTCATAAAAATAAAAATACAATTTTATATTTGGCTAAAAATTTACGGGACAGCTTGAAGATCTATATAATCTTACAAAGTCAGATAATTTATCAAACATAAAAGCATTCATTGGATGTTGTTCTAGCTGCTTAAATATCAATCGATGGTGGAAACATATTAATCGAAATAAAAATAAAAATATACTGAATTGAAAGAAGGATTACCGAACAATCTACCTACACATTAAACGAGTTTGCAAGAATAATATTAAAATGCAGAATGATATATGTTATTGACGTAGGCAATTAATGGCAGGCATACATTGATGGCCTGCAAGCGTATGAAAAATATACAACAATGAATACAAATGCATGCTGACGGTAATGTTTTGCCAAAACAAGCTTGGCCTGAGAAAACAAAAACCGAAGAGGGAGATTACGTACGCAAAGTTTTCATTGAAATCTTCAAAGAGAAAAAGCTGACCAAAAAAAAAAAAAAAAAAAAAAAAAAAACAACAAACAAAACAAACAATCAGAAGAGAGGAAAACCTTTTGCAATAAAAATAGTTAAGGATTTGTTGCAAAAGAAAATTGGCAACTATTTAACTTACTCAGACCAAACGTATTTTACGGTAAAGGATGTTATGTATATTTAATTTAATTGTTTGTTTGTTAGTTTTAAATTTTTTAATTCCATTACATGCTGTTGTAGTGTGGCATTGGGTTCGGTTCTGTTTGACCTGACTGATATTTTTTTTTTTTGTTTTTTATTTCATTCACGTAAACGGGTAGTAATGGAAAGATTGTGTCTGGTTTCTGACCTTGTTCCGGGGTCGGTGACGGTTTTGGTAAACAACTTTTTATTATTTTTTTTTATCTTTCTCAGAGTAAAAATTATTATGTTAAGTCAAGGTCATACCTGGATTACGTGACAAGTAGCATGTATCAATTGTTACAAACTTCTATTTTTTCTAGAAGAATGAACTTTTGACCCTCATCTGGGAATCTGTTTTGAGTCTTAGGTAGTTGTATAAACTGTTGTTTTTGATAGAGATTAGTCAGTTGGGCTTAAACAATTGACACGTTAAGTTGTTATTATGTTGTGACCAGTTTGGATTGAAATTTTATTTCTTCAAATTATTGAATTCAAGTGATTCTTTTCCCTGGAAATACATAAGTGCTCTGACAAAATTGTTGGATAAAGACATTTATTGGCAGTTATACTGAATTCAAAACTGGAATAATATTTTCTGTGATTCAACAAAGGACTGTTGACACAGAAGCACTTCGCTGACCACAACAGACGTCATCGCCTTCAATTTTGGATTTCATCGGGAGTCGAACTCAGTTTCATTCAGGACTTTTATTATTAGGACTTCTATTTTTTAATTCTTGGATTATTTCTGGATTTCATTCCTAAAACCGTAAGATCTTTTTCTTAATTTTTCACTTTGTATTCTAGGGAAATAAATTATTTGTTAAATTTTACAAAACTTGTTGTCTTCACTCTTTTCTGTTACTTATTTTAAGAGCATTGACTCGTAACACCAGATAACTGCTTGATGTTTTACCCAAGCTAATTGAGGAATATAACAATACTTGTCAAGCATCAATAAACATGGCTATATTTAATGTTAACTAGAAAGAAAAGGTATTAAAAGTATGGATCATACTATTGGGTTACATGTCAATTTGGAACCTCCTTCAGGGATTATGCAATGAAAGTATGACAACAATTCACAAAACTGCATTTTTTTCCCCGCCGGACAAAATATTTACCATGTACAACTTCAAAAGACAAACTAATCTAGGAAATTGAGAAACGAAAATCAAAATATCCGAGTTACAGTCCCAGTACAAAGAAAACAAAAGAAAAACAAAATGAAGCTGGCAGAACAATGGAGGGAATCAAAAGGTGTTTGAAAGACCCAAAAAACCCTGAAAATTACATGTCACTGTGGAAAAACAGTAAAATTACTTGCATAAAAATCACTGAAAAAAAATGATTTCACACCAAATTTTAGATAGTAGAGGCTATCACTTTATCTTACGTAAATGGACAAAAATTGACAAAAAGACCCTGACAAACACTGCACTCTACCCTTGTCCGGCGATGCAATTCAATGCAACAAAACGGTTAACTTACCTTAATCATGTTAAAATATAAACCCTATTTAACGAGACAAGTCTTTATTTGACTGGAACTCATTGTTTCAACACGTCATGAAACATTTTTATACTTTCTCCTTAATATTTTACAGTAATAACAATTACAAGATAAGGATTCCAGTGTGATTTGAGATTTTGGCATCATCAGTTAAGCTGGGCAGTGTTGATGGCAATATCTGGTTGTGCGATGTAGTTAATGAATTTGGTAGATACAAAGAATCACTATCAATAAAATACAAATCTTATCCTTATGTCGAGGTGGGAAAATTCATGCCTGAAAGTATCATAACTTTAACTGATGATAGGAAAATAAATGGATATGAAAGACCTTAATTTATGTCATGGTGGGAGACGCCTCATGGAAAACAAAACGGAAGGCGAAGGTGTTGGGGAGGCTACACATAATGTTGTGATTGCTGCTTATAATAAACATGACAACCATAAATCAGGTACTGTTGAATACTGGATAATATTGTCACGTGATGAAATTATGTGGTAGTCAATTAACTTGCCTGACATACTTATTCCTGTAAGATAGCAATGGGTTAGTTAGATGGGGAATAACTAGAGTGATTCAAAGTAAAGGGTATATAAAATCTGCATCTTCGGTGTGAAACAAAATATATATTATCATATATTTTCGACAGATATTGTTATAAAACATAATAAAGCTATTAATGTTAGGACAACACAGGTATGACAGAGATGAAAATTGTAGAAGCTCAACAATGCATAATGGATTAAAAGTAAAATTGGACTATGCTGTTGATAATGACGGTAATTGTCGAGTAAAATAGCCATGACAATTGGACTATGCTGTTGATAATGACGGTAATTGCCGAGTAAAATAGCCATGACAATTGGACTATGCTGTTGATAGTGACGGTAATTGCCGAGTAAAACAGCCATGACAATTGGACTATGCTGTTGATAGTGACGGTAATTGCCGAGTAAAACAGCCATGACAATTGGACTATGCTGTTGATAGTGACGGTAATTGCCGAGTAAAATAGCCATGACAATTGACAGTATAGTCTGAAGCAACAACAATTTACACAGTGACCCATTTAAACTGGGGTTAATACCTAATATTAATATCGAGATAACATACAAACGGATGTCTTTGCAAAACAGTGAATTCTAATGTGTATTTAGACCGTGTCTTCTCGATAGAATCATCAATAAATCACTCAGTAAATAGCATAAATTGTCCACCTAGCCTTACCCAACGAGCATCATCTATTATTCCTCTATTATTTGATACAGTTCTTGGCGCTAACATATTTTCTGCGTCTTCTTTCCTTGAGATGTGAATTAATCTGCCATAACCTTTTCCATAATATTCGTTCTAGCTTTCATTATTAAGTTATTTTCTATGAAAGTATTATGTGCTTCGTTAATTGTATGTATTCTTTTTATTGGTTCACTGAGCCCGTTAATAAATCTTAATACATTGTTTCCAAACCACCTTTTTGATTTCAGAAACACCAAGTACTGTTTGAATGAAACCATACCGTATCATCAATATATAT
>JAECUM010056940.1:0-14720 GCA_016617855.1 Megalonaias nervosa | reverse complement strand
CACACACACACACACACACACACACAGAGTCAATAACAAAGTTTAGGACATTTACCGCTATCTTCCAATGTCTGATTCTTTGTCGCGGTATTTTTTTTCCCCTTAGTATTGTAATTTCAGAAAAAAAAAAGCATCGGCAAACAGAGATGCAAAGAAACATTTTTTTAACTTAGCTTATATCCTCCGCGCTGACAAATGCCCAAATCAGCATTTGGTATTTCCATTTTTCGCTGTTAATTATTAACTATTTCTAATCAAATATCATATAAAATAGATAAAAGCAGCCAAAAGAAAACTGGCGTGAGGTAAATGATAAAAAATCTGATTCAAATAGACTGATGGCTGACCCCCCTTCTCTCTCTCTCTCTCTCTCTCTCTCTCTCTCTCTCTCTCTCTCTCTCTCAGGCAGGCCCTAGATGGCCAAGTAGTCAATGGTGCTCGCTTTCCAGATCATTGACTTCTCACCTCCGTCCGTATGGGTTCGAGTTTTGGTTCGGCCAATATGGGTATGTGAGAAAGCCGGCAAGTAGCTTCCCGTGGGTCAATGGTTCTTCCTGGTGTTGGGTTATTCCTTCGACAAATATACTGGTTGCCATATATATATCGCCTATCATGTGCTAAAAATGGCGTTAAAACACAAAAACCAAACTCTCTCTCTCTCTCTCTCTCTCTCTCTCTCTCTCTCTCTCTCCAAACGTGGTCGAACTGGATACAACTCAAGTGAGATCTCCTTTTCATACTTATTTATCTCTCACAGTTAAAGTGTAAGGATCCACCCGACATAATTTGCAAAAAAGTCTCAAGAAAATAATTTTTCAGGCGAAATTTATCACCCGCTTCTCTGAAAATTTGTTTATAGTTTCACGAATCTTATTAGTGAAACAAAGTATCAATGATATTGCATTTTATTGTTTAGTGTTAATTTTGCGAGAGATTTGTTTAATCAGAAGATTGAATTTGTCCCGATTTTAAAAGAACTTTATTGTATCATTATTTAGCACAACCAATAGGTCAAAATACTTCTGTATAAACCGTTCTCTCTTCGTGGAACAAAATTTTCAATGCAATTTTGCATACTTTAACGCCGCCAAGTGTTCGTCTTAAGGCACGACCAAGCATAAACAAAAAGAAAGTATTAATGGCAGAACAGGAAACTATGTCTCTAATCAGGCGGCGAAATTTCACGATCGATTGATTAGCACTGTATGAAAAAGAGCTATTAATGCGACCTGTTACGTAGGATGACACAACTGGTTATCAATTACATAACTGCTAGATCGGTATTATTCAAGTTCATTGCAATACCACGATATTTTGTGGTTATATTTTTGTCTTCAGCTAGACTGATTGTTGCCGAAACCGTGTTGGTGTTGGTTGTGACGTTACTATGTTTATATTTTTCTTTGACTGATTTCGTTTGCCTGAGGGAATAATTTGTTATTTGTCAAAAGGTCTTCCATGCTTACGTCTCATTTTACATCAACCAATCAGACACGACCTGTACATATTTTTCCTTGACAAGGACTGTATTTATAGCCGTTGATGGCTCTTTGGAGTCACAAACCAAGTGGCAGAGATACAAGATGGATAAAACGCAAATGGTATGTAGAAACTTAAGAAATATATGCATATTTTCCGTAGGTGAGTAGACACCTAGTTAAAAGTTTAACGTTTCCAATTATATGACGTTATAATTAGTCAGCTTTGAGATTTGATCACAGTTGATTATCTAAAATTAACCATTATCAAAATATATAAAATAGAGAACACCGTTAAACTGTTTGAGACCATTACATTCTTCTAGCAAATATTATAGATAAGCGAAATTGCCAAATTGCCGCATTTCTAAAGTGGCTCTCGGATGCTTTGGATTCAGGAATTAAAAATCTGTGAGTTATGTAGACAGGTGACAACTACGTACATGTAGATAACAGGTTAGAGAACTATCTTTTCCTGTTTATATATGCAAAGGGTTTTTTAAAAATGTTTTTACATTTAGTCCTGGATGATACATACTGTGGTTGTGATGGAGGTGGTGTTGCTTAATAAATCTAAACCAAACGATTTTGTGTGATTTTGATCCCATTTTATTTTTCAGAGCCTAGTTCTTCTGATCGCCCTACTCGGTGCCTGTAGTGCACAATTTAACTTCCAGCTTCCTATCAGCAGCAACTGTGACTGGCGGTACGACAACGTAGCTTGGCTAGAGAAGGATGTTTGCACGGATAAGCTCTCTTATGCTGCGTAAGTCTCCTTGTATATCTATTAGGAATGTGACAAGTTTTAATGTCTATTTATTTCGTACTTGGCTAAAAATATATTATTCATTTAATATATGCACAAGTATATTTGAATACCTGGTAGACATGGGCGCAGAACTAAATCTCATGACAATCATGAAAGATTTTATAAACATTTGCATGTTCATTTTTTATGTACATATTTTCGAACAAAACACACACACACACACACACACACACACACACACACACACACACACTATATATATATATATATATATATATATATATATATATATATATATATATATATATATATATATATATATATATATATATATATATATATGCTTTTAGCGTGCTGATATGTTTACTAGTTGTTGGCGTTAATAGGTTCATATATAGAATACAAAAATAAGAGTGATTTTCTTTTCTCTAGGGATGCTGATACCAAATACCTCAATCTACCCCAAAACCTTGAATTTGCCAACTATATATCTAATACCAAGAAGTGTGCCTCCTTCGACAACTGGGGTATGGAAGCGTAAGTGACCTTTACTACTTGTGAACAGCAAAATATTTAATAAGCATGGCAACGCAAAGGTGAAACGTGGAACTATTTATTATTACTATCATTAATTATAAGATGTAGGAGATAGCTTCTGTCAAAAGTTGTATACAGTGTCAGGTATTCTCAATTTTTTATCATTTGACAAATTGTATGTAAAAAATGCTTATACATTAAGTGGAAATTAAAAGTATAGACACTTTGTTACTTCTGAAATCATGAAAATGCTAAAGCAAAATAATAAAAAGTTAAATAATAATAATAATGATAATAATAATAATAATAATAATAATAATAATAATAATAATAATAATAATAATAATAATAATAATAAAATCAATAATAATAATAATAATAATAATAATAATAATAATAATAATAATAATAATAATAATACTTTTTGCAATCGCTTGCCTCCAAAATCAACGCACGGTATCTTCCCATTATTATCTTTGTGAACAGCACATCTAAGAACGGATGTATCAGGTTTTGAAAACATTATATTTCCATAAGTATAGGTTGATGTTGGTGAAAATGCGTATTACAACATATTACACGTAACTATGGGATGCAACATCTCGTCCACCTTTTAGTATGATATTTATATCTTTCCAGAACTCATCCAACGTATAGATACACAAACTTGTGCAAGAGTGAGACAGTGGAGATAAAGGCTGTGTGGTACACCCCGGTCGGCTCCCACCGCCAGGCCTGTGTTGTCCATCCTAATCAACAGCTCTACTACACACGTTGTTGGCATCCAAAGTACGTACTTTACAATCTTTACAATCTTTTTGCAAGATTTGGTGGAAATGACGTAGTTCTGTCAGAGCTCTATTTTGAGAGTAATTTAATAGATAAATTATTTTTATGCTTGTGGTATATCTACATATTTGAAAGTACTCACTTATAAGTCGATTCAAACTGCAAACAACAAAGATCCTCATCTGCCGTACCATAATGCACCTGCAGATGGCGGGGTGTGTGGGGGGGTGTGTGTGTGTCTATGCTGTTGTTTTACTGATTACTTTTAACGAAAGGCAAATACCCAGATCTGCCGGCGCATTATGTGAGGGCAGATCTGGTCTTTGCAATGTGCAATTGGAAGCGAGAATAGGCGATAAATAGGGTAACATAACAAAAAAGAAAAAAGAAAAGCGCGGAAAGTTAAGTTGTCTAATTTCTGTATATTTTTGTTCAAGAATGACAATCTGTTGGCACCGAAAAAGGTTCACCAGGAAATTCAAATTGTTTTGTTTCGTGGAGTATTTCAGAGTGATGACGGTTCCTAAATAAATAGTGTAGCATGGACCAATAAATAGTGTAGCATGGACCATATCAGAATATCACGTGTAATCTTGCGATGATGATAATGATGATGATGATGATTATTATTATTATTATTATTATTATTATTATTATTATTATAGGTACAACACTGGGAGAAACAGTTTCCTGAGGCAGCAGTGTGATATTGGAGCTTATGGCAGCAACCGTGACTTCAGCTGTGTCCCTGGAGCATTCGTTGAACGTGAGGTTGTCATTTTTTGCCCTGAAGTTCAACAATATTTCTTCTACCACGCTAGAATCCCAACTTCCTGTACCTGCAGTATGTGTGGCTGTGGACTGGACACTAAAATTGCAAATCCCCCTCTTCTCCCTGCCCAAGGCATCGTAGGTTAAGCAGTCAAGTCTACAAACCAAACTTCCTTCCTTAAAATTGTGCCATTACGAAGAATTTTGGACTAAGTACTATAGACGCTGTCTTTTTTTTCATGGCTCTCGAATGCAAAAAACATACATTGCACAAAAATGTGCAGAATTAAAATTATTGAATCTACAATCGACATAATAAGTTATGTTGAAGGAAGGGTATTAGAAATATTTAACAACAGTATTTTGCAGTGTATTGATGTATACATTATTCAAAAGAGTAATCCATGTAGAAACGGAATATGTCCACCTTGAGATTGAAAATTCATTTGATTTTTAAATTCCAAGTTTAAGCGATCAGAGAGTTTGTAGCTTCTATTGTTATCAGCTTTCACTGCAATCTAGTCTTCTTTTTGTTACTTCGTGTGTGTGTGTTTTTTTGATTTTATTGCAGCACTGAATAATTTTTGCCATTTAGGGGCACGTGCAATATTAAATCGTCACAGATAAATGTAAAATAAACAATATTTGTATGTACTTTCATATATATATTTTTCTTAGAATGCTCATTATTTACATTATTGTACAGTTTGTTTTTCCATAATAAATATGATGCAAAAAGTTTTCCTGCATTCGCTTTTATTCGTCAATTAAATCCAGTCATATTCGACGCTTGAATATTTGCCATTAAAATAGACTGCTAATATTTCTTTATTTCACCCTAAACCATGTAGGTTATTGCACGTTGTATTTATCATTCGTGCAACAGTCAAGTTAAAAACGTAAACAAAACCGTAAATATTGCAGCAGTCGAGTCGAAAGGGTAAACAAGGCAGACAAATAGTACCACAGTCGAGTGAAAAAGGTAAACAAGACAGATAAAACATATTACATCACGCATAGTCATACAAAACATACAATGAAGTAGAAAAGGAATTTGGGTGATTAGTTTGTTAAATAGGTCTGAAGAAGTATCTAATTCAGTAAGTCATGTCTATTCTGGAACTGAAAATTTAGGTGGGAAATTTTATTTGTGAAAAGCAGATTTTCTAAACATATGACAGATATCTTTTTTAGAAGAAGAAATAAAGGTAATGCTTCAAAATATAATGTGCCATTTTCGCATATTATCTTGATTTTCAGAATGATTTTTTTTGGGGGGGGGGAATTAGCGTGACTCGAGAAGTTACACGTTTAGGAAGAGACCCTAAACTTGTGACTTAATCCTCTATTTAAGAATACCCGCATTTTTTATATATGAAAATACGACTAGAATGAAAATGAATGTATTCCAGTTCGTTGGCTATTTAAATGATATTGTAAAATATATTGAAACATATTCACTCAGGTGGCTGTGGATACTGATTTTTGTAAGCGTTTTTTTAGGCAATAATGACATCACTCGTCGTAATTATTCACGAAAGTTGGTGGTAAATAATCCAGTGCGGGTTGTTTTCTGTATATGCATTATATTAACGAATAACATCAGCTAAATGATCTATTCGCAACGTAGTAACTTGAAATCTAGGTTTAGAAGGACTACACAGTCTTTTTTATGTTCTACGCAACAAATCCCAAACAATGTTGGCGGCTTGCAAGGGGTTTCATCACAAGCTCTGAGATGTTATTGGTTTGCAAATGTACAGTATTATAATAACAACTGCAATCAGAAATTACACTCTTAACCTTCAGCCATTGGTGACGGATACTGGAGAATGGTATTGATTTTTTTATTATTATGGATCCATTCTCTTATAGCGGTCGTTATTTTAAAAAAAATTGAAAGTTTTTTTTACAATTTGTTTCCGAACTGGAATTCTTTTTTCGATAAAAGTAAACAAGATGCAATATCAGCTCATCTTGCGAGTACGGTAGGCAACAGGCCAGGCACTAGGGCAAGGCGAACGAGGCAACTGCCTTGGGCCCCGCGCTTCTCCGCAATGCACTTTTTTTGCTTGCGGCCCCGCGCTCATCGCTTGCTTCCTTGGGCCCCGCATGCTGCCTTGGGCCCCGCACATCCTAGGGCCGGGTCTGGTAGGCAAACACACATCGACCATGTGACCACCTTTTAAAACTTGGAATGGGCATCGACTACGGTATGAGAAATTATATTTTTTTTTTCAGTAAATAATCATAAACTTTAAAAGATTGAAATCCGTGCAGTTAACCAGTCTCAGATACATTTGACATGACTTCATGAAAAAATAGTATGAATATAGAAACGTATAACATGAAAGCCAGAAAAAAAACCCGGCCTTATGACATAATATTTCGATATTTTGTTTGCATTTTCTGACAGAGTAATGATTTTAAGCCTTGATAATATAAATTTTGGCGCTATAGTGTCTCATTTTTTTTTATCCATTGGCTTAAGAGGGAATGCATACCTTTTTCAGAATGTAATGTCATGACGTTAAGGCACTGTTGCACAAAATGTAATGTGATAGCTGAATTAGCTACATAATTAGAGACATCAACCATTTCTCATTAAAACTTATTTCATGGCGTGAAGTGATGTTTAGTTATTAAATGATGAAATTTTAGTTAGCTTTGTTCAATATTTATGCTATAGCTTTTAATATCGAAAAGTATATATTTTAACTGTCTTTTTTTGTGTGGATAGAATATTGCAGTTATTACATATTCTTCCGTGAAACGAATTCGTTTACAACTTAACATACTCAAATGACGACAAAAACATATGGGATGCAGAAATTATATTTCATTATTATAACATAGTCTCACAAAAAGTATGCTAAATAATAACATAAAGCCCCTGATCTATCTAATGGTCTTGGACATGTGATATCCCGATAGCAAGGTCTTACAAATTCTGTCACTCTCTTAAACAAATACTTGTGACGATGTCTAATCAGCCCTGCACTCCATATCAGGTTTGGGCGTTTGTCGATCTCGATCCTCTGTCCTTGGACCTTCACAATATTACTTGGGATCTCCTCTTGATCCAAGGATTTCTTCCCAAAGACTTCACACTGTGCGTCAGCAACTACCCAGTAGCAGTGGTGTCGTTTTCACACACACACACACACACACACACACACACACACACACACACACACACATGACTACGTACTAACGTCACATTTCATATGTAGTTATTTTCTTCATTCATTGAGAAAAATTAAAGTAATAAACTGAGGAAACTTTTGCATAAAACAGTAGGAAAATAATGTAGACCTTTATTCTATCCGATAACATTTGCTTGGGAATAAGTAAACATCTTTTACGATCCTTCATTGTAAAAAATATCGGCATCTTTATATTGGATGTAAGCCATTCTAATACATTGTGTTAATGTACAAAGATGACATAAGGTTGTATAAACAGAGTACTGTATGCCTCGCAAGGGCATTATGAACTGAGCAACGTATAATTTGCAATCTTTCCACTGTTCGGTATTATCTCCATCAGCTCGGCGATAGAGTACTGCTTTAGAATTTCCCTCGTATTTAAGATGCAATGACATATTGGTTCTGACTGGCAATACAGTTTTTCCGCAACAGCAACCCTTTCTGATATTCCCACTATGATTTTACTGACCTCTGTTTTATTTTTGTTTAAAGAATACGTAGTCAGAATCATTATTAATGACTTCCTCCTCGGGGTTTGTATAGTTTCCACGTTACGAAGAAATCATTTTGTACGTTCCTCTAGGTTTGCTGTATTTTATGAGACACCAACATCGTCAGATACAAGCTGGTGAGAATGAGAGGTGGATGTAAGAATCCTACCAAAATGTTCCACAAACATATCATCCATTACATATTAAATATGTCATCCATTACACATTAAATATATCATCCATTACATATTAAAATGCTAAACACAATTAACATACAAAGTTTTTCAGCAAATAATTAATTTTTTTTTATCTATAAAATCACAGTGCAGTTAATGATTCTATCATTTTATTTGAATATGAAATCGTGGACATTTTACCAAAAGTCTAAACAAAAACTTCTTTTTTTAAAAGTAAATAGATAAAATGTAGACTACTTCTCATTAGATAAAAAAGATAATACCGATTGACATGTTATAATTTACTTGAATGTACCTGCTAAAAATACCCTTTGAAACAAACTAGCAAAACGTTTATAATCAAGGGACCTGAAATATTTTGCACAACATTCCAAAATTACTTCAGTTTATTTAATAAAATATACTTTGAATGATGTTTTTTTCTCTTCTGTTTCTTCTTATTTTCCTGATTAAATCTTCTAATTATTTATAGGATTCAATGGATTTCTACAAACTTTCATTGTAAAAATACCTTGAATATAATGTCAAAGATAAACATGTCTAATTTATCATTTATTCGTTTAAAATATAAATTACCTAAACATAAAATTTAGTGTAAGGAATAAGGAAAACTAGTGGGGGAAAAGCGGCAATGGGGTTTGAACAGCCTTGTAAAAATATTGAAAATGCTCTCTCAGTTTTACGGCTTATATCACCGAACCTCTTCTAGCCACTGTACACTATTTCACGGAATTAAATTTTTCGTATTGATGTTTATTTCCCAAAGGTCATAGAAAGTATAAGAGTTATAGGTTACTGCATTTGAAAATATGAACGAGTTTTTCGGAAAATACTGCACGACCTTGCGGAGTGCAGTATATTTCAGAAAAAAAGAGTTCATATTTTCACATACAGATGCAGTAACCTTTTTATTATATGCTCATTTTGTTCAACTACCTAAGGCTTAATAATAAAATACAAGAAACAATTTAATTGAATTTATACTTTATTCCAAAATAAATTAACAACCGCAGATTCCTCAATAAACAATAACAGTACTCATGCTCACATAGCCCGTACCAGCGACCTTTAAACGGTGTCGCGCGCCCGACATCAGTTTCAATAAGAATTGTCGTTTTGGTCTACTTAAAATTGAAATCTAGAGTCATATTGTGAATGAATGCGGATGGATTTTGTTTCTATGTTGATCCAACTCAGTTCTGCTTTACTGATTATGAGGGACTGGGTTATTGGGTCAATTCAGCGCAGTACGTTGAATGGATTTCAGCTGGAAATGTAGGTGACTCGAAATTCCAATACAACTTCTGTTTATTGGGTTTTGCAGGACATGTCAGTCGGATTTGAAGAACTAAGAAAGTACAATTTGAGGAAATTCAAGATGCATAAATGTATGTATATTTATTACCATTCATATTAACAGCTAAACAAAACATGCTTATGCCCTGTGACTTGCATCTCGCTGTTGGAGGGACCCAGCTATGACCTGTATCAGTGTGTCTTCTGTCGCTTGCCTAACATTGTACCAAAATAGTTACACGGGGAAAATTGAAAAGCAGCTGTTG
Source organism: Megalonaias nervosa (assembly GCA_016617855.1). Lineage (NCBI taxonomy): Eukaryota > Metazoa > Mollusca > Bivalvia > Unionida > Unionidae > Megalonaias > Megalonaias nervosa. Next base: position 4,917 of record JAECUM010056940.1, on the reverse strand, counting down.
TGTGACCTCATTTACCCAGCGGAAATAATACTTTTTCTTCGTCTTGGATTATTGGCTCTGAGGCACTTAGTTTCCTGCCAAAACCTTCAGTTGCATTGTTTTCTCGAATCTAGTAATTTGGCAGACTTGTGAAATGTTACGTCTCTGATAGATATGCGATAGCCCTTGACAGTGGCTTAGCTTGGGGAGGGCGGGGGGGGGCAGTTGTCCCCGGGCGCCATGTGCCAGGGGCGTCAAAATGAGGAAAATACAACTATTCGTTATCTCAGATGCACTCGAAGGGGGCACCAAGTTTATGTTTTGTCCCCGGGCGCTAAGTAAGGGGGCGCCAAGTTTATGTTTTGTCCCCGGGCGCTAAGTACCCTCGCTACGCCACTGGCCCTTGGCCTCAATATGCTTTTCTATGCTATAATTTTTTAGACCCTATGAAGCTTTCGTCATAGTCGGAACCATTCTATTTTGCCAAAAGATATGAATATTCTCCTAAATAACTGTTTCAATGATTAGAACGGTATTTTCAATTATTGCGTTTCTCACGTTTGTTGATGGCATTGTGAATATCACATTCATTCGATTGCTTGTTTGAAAGTTTCGTTTCTGACTCAGTGAAGTGAACTTGTCCATATCATTAACTTTATCATCTATGCTGTAAAATGGACGAAACAGCTGCTTTAGTTCATTCACAAACAAATTTAATCGATCAAACCTAAAGCGTCTACTACACGAGTGTACATGGTTTCTTTACAGAGTAGTTATTGATACACTATACTATCTTTAGGCACATGTGTCTTGCACGTGCGTGCAATACGAAGGTGTTCAGTATCGTAAAATATTGCTCAATTCTGACAATGTTAATTTAACGGAGAGAAAAATGAGCATATAATAAATAAAAAAGGTATGAAATAATTCTTTGTTTTAATATTTTTAAAATTACACATAGGACATATATGACATAATATCATTTATATTGAAATTATTTATGATGTTTAGATTCATTCGTCGAGCAGAATGAATAATCGACTTGATCAGTTACGATAAATAATTATACTACATACATTTCTTCATTTGTAATTGTTTTGAAATATTTTAACATTTGGAATTACCACACCCTAAATATATTGTCATCTCCAGAATCCATGAAAAATCCGCAAAATGTTTCTCTTGAGTCCAGTATCGGACACTCTTGAAAATGGCATTTACCACTTCAACCATGACGTACGAAAATTTGCCGTCATATTTTGAGTGGTGTTTTCCAGCGTTTCTGGCTCAACATCATAAGGCCGGTGTTCGCATGAACTGGATCACACACACACACACACACACACACACACACACACACACACACGCACGCACGCGCGCGCGCATACACACACAAACACACACACACATACACATACATATTTCTCAATCATAATTATGTTAGCATATGACAGATTAAGAGGGTTTTAAAATAAAAAGTTAAATACTTTAAAAAACAAAACAAAATAAAGGCTGTTGACAATACTACTTGTTGACTAGCTTTGAGGAACAAAATTACTCAATAAAAAAAATATTTGGCTCTGAATCAGGAAATCGTACATTTTTAAGATGTCCTATGTGTTCTGTTGCTTAGTTGAGGATTACCATATAAATATGTATTCATTATCTAACTGTATAAGACTACGATGTAAGGTATTCTTTCTAGTTACAGTAGACTATTACAGTAAGGTCAAAACTATTCCATTCGTTCTTTTTCTTCACAAGAACAAGAACCGCTCCAGTGGCCTAGTGGTTATAGCATCCGCCTCGGATGCGAGAAGTCGCGGGTTCGAACCCCGGCCGAGTCAGACCAAAGACTTATAAAAATGGTACTAACAGCTGCCTCGCTAGGCGATCAGCATTAAGAGGTTAGTGTTAGGACTGGTCGGCCTGGTGTCAGGATAATGTGAGTGGGTGGGAAATCATGCTACATGTCTCCGGCATGATGCCCCAGTGCTAGACATCACTATAAACTGCCACACTGCAGACATCGTAACGATATGAATGAAAAAGTGTTAAAGCTACGTAAAATCCCCCCCCCCCAAAAAAAAGAATAGATAGAAGATTCAACAATGTCTCTTTTTTATAGGTGTTCTCTAAATTCACAGCACCGTAGCCTTAAGCATGAATATAAAACGTGTCCATTTCTTGTCCCCCCTTAAAAATATTTTGCAAGTTGCTCATTCCTTGTTGAAAAATTGCCCAAGAGTTCGTAATAAAAGAATTGTTGCTAATTTCAATTGGTGACGAAGTCGAGTTGTCGTAAATGAAGAAATAAGTATTGATAGGCATGTGAAAAGGCTCGCAGCCTTTACATTTATTGTTTCTTTTTCCTGAAACTCGTATAATTAGAGTTGTCCCAGCTTACATCGACATATTAGATATCGGAGGAATGAAAGAGAAATATTAAATCTGTAATGCCGATTTATTAAGAGAAAATTAATTTTAGCTGTATTTAAGACGAGATGAGACTTTGGATATCAGGAATGCGACTGTGTCATGAATTTGGCTATAAAAGTCAACTTAGATATTAATCAATTATTTATATTTATGAAACGGTTTGGTCTCTGTTTTCTAGAAATTAGCGTTGATTAACATTTCTTTTGGATTGCATTTGACTAGCCATTCTTGACACCATTTGTGCATTTTATCAATATATGACCTAATATATAGATAGGATCGTCTACAACTATGCGTAAACTAGCATCATCAACAAATGAACCCATACATGATTGAACGTCGTTTATGTTGACTAAATATAAGAGGTCATAATGTTGACATTTCCGCATAGTTCTCAGTCAGACTGTCCACCAAGAAAACCACTCCTTAGTTTCTATTTAGAACATAACTTTTAAACCAGCCCAAAAGTCTTCCAGAAACTCCGACCCTACGTAGTTTGTGAAGAAGTCCAGGGTGCCACACGCTAACCTCTTTGTCCTGGTTCACAGAAACGGCCTTAGCAAACGCGGGGCTTTTTTTGAATCATTTTGGTTGGGTCCCCTGATTTACGCGCGGGGCTCCCTGTGAGCACGGCATTTGGAAATAAACTTTTAAACAAGTTTTGTTTTATATTGAACTTAAACGTTTCTTCCAATGCTTTAAATTAATTATGTCTATAGATATATTTTTAAAAATTACTAACGCGCGGGGCCGATGTGAGCTCGGGCCAGATTCGGTCAAATCAGTCCAATCGGCCTAAGTCCGGCCCTGCTCGTCCAATGCTTTACAAAAATTATTATCGGTATGTTACAATTGATTGACTGCACCCGGTAAAAACCCTAATTGGAAGATGTAGTATTATCATTAAATTAGAAGAAACATTGAGGGTGTTTGTGCACAATACTGCCAAACACCTTTACAATACAACTAATAAAGTATATAGGTCTATAATTGCTTATTTCACTCTCTCATTATACGACTATTATATTGTTCCTTTCTAATGAGAGGAAAATTCCAACTTATATAGTGAATAGTTGAAGATGTGAGTGATGGGGGTTCACAAATCTGGACAGCTGATTCCATCCACAGTTTTCGGCTTGCGAAATCGGGACCTCTTTATATCCACAGATTTTAATTTATTCTCTTAACTTAATCACAATTGAAAAGAGGTCAGAGTGTAAGTTACAATACTGTCGTTTAAAATGTGTCACCCACTATCATCAGTCATCGACTGGGATGAATAATAATTGCTAACAATTTGGGCTTTTGAGTTCTCGTTCTGGCCAAGGTCTTAAAGTGTGTGTGGGGGGTGGGGGGTGGGGGCGGTGGACCTAGCCGCTAGACTTAGTCCGCTATATTCCACCAATATATATGGATGGTAGATTTTCATTTAATAAAAAGGCAACAAACTTGTAGCATTTCTGTTTTACAGAGGGTAGATGACTAATAGCTTTATTGGAAGTTTTCTGTATTTAGCCCAATAATAATTGCTTTTTTGTGCCAACGTATGCATGATCTAATTAATTAACAGATTCAGTGAGCTGCTGCCGTAACCTGCATCGTTAAGCTACAAGTTTCCTGAAGGGACATACATTGCAATTATGGAAATTTAAGTAAAGAAGACACGGCATTGCAAAAACGATTATTCGGGAGGGGTGGTGGTGGTGGTGGGGAGAATTCGGGTTGCTAACAAGAAAAAAATCAAGACAGGTGGCAGAACTTTCAATGAAATGCGCTCGCTCGCGCGCGCGCGAGTGTGTCTGTGTGTGATTTAAATTTTTAACGTAGCTTTTAAAAAATGTTTCAGTCATATCGCTACGATGTCTCCAGTGTGGCAGTTTATAATGATGTCTAGCACTGGGGCATCATGCTGCAGACATGTAGCATCATGTCCCCACCCAGTCACATTATCCTGACTCCAGGCCGACCAGTCCTTACACTAAGCTCTTAATGTTGAGTGCCAAGCGAGGCATCTGCAAGTACCCTTTTTATGGGTCTTTGGTAAGACTTGGCCTGAATTCGAACCCGCGACCTCCTGCATCCGAGGCGGACGTTCTAACCACTTAGGCCACCGTCTATCAGTTAATTAAAAGCACGTAAACTTTCAATTCATCGCACTTTTTTAATCAGAAATAAAGTCAATATAATTTTCGTTAACATTACCAGTTATATTCAATGAGGACATATAATAGATTATGAGAATTTGTGGCTAATAGACAGGGCCTACAAGGGGAAGCAAACCGGGGATATATTCCTGGGACCCGGGCCCGTAAGGGGGCCCGGGCCGAACAACACATTTTAATTTTATAAAAGAAAAATTTTGTTTGAACAAGAACTATGAGAGGCCCGGGTGTTTCTTACCCTAGGGCCCGTGATCGCTCTCTACGGCCCGGCTGATAGAAGGTACTTGGAAGGTTACTATGGACAAATAAACATGGAACTGAAGGACATAAGAATATA
>JAECUM010056939.1:0-19055 GCA_016617855.1 Megalonaias nervosa | reverse complement strand
GCTAAACGCTTTAAAGACTATATCAATATCTCTTTCAGATAAACGTAATCCAGTTGCAGAAACGCCTACACCAACAGAAAATGTTTTCATAACTGATTCAAAGACATTCAAAACATAGCGTACAAATAGTGCTGAATCTTGTTAATTTTTGGAGACGTTGTTTTCTTATGTCACATCAAATTTACTCATTTTCGTAGAGATGCTTCACTCTGTATTGAGCACACATTGTTTCAGGTAAAAGCTCATTTACTATAAGTTAGTCGATTGTAACCTGACTAAATGTAAATGGAATAATTGGCTTTAGAATGTCTCTGATATTCATTGTTGATGGTTGTCCAGTTGCAAACTGCAAACATTTATTTTTCTTCAAAGGCATGATACAGGCAATAATAATGTTGCATAATAAATTGTGTGGGAATTTTTCGCTCGAACTTTCCCACATAAGTAACTGTTTTGTTAACAATATGTATTTTATTTTACATTTGCTTGTAATGTCATAGCAATTTTCTTAAGTAAATATCTGTGTTTTATGAGGTAGTCGATTTTGAGCTAATAATGTCAAAATGGAATGATCAGCTTTAGAATTTCTTAAAAATCCATGATGATATATTTAACAGCTTTTTATAAACATGCTCTATGCAACTATGGAAAGAGAATTATGTTCTGCACAACCATAACAGTCAGGTTTTATTTTCGATCTCTTGTCACTTTGTTATTTAGCAAAGATTATCTCCAATTTCCAAAGCATTTCTAGAATTAGGTTTCAATATAGACAAAATCTTGTCTTGTTCTTCGAATAGTTGTGACTGCTGACTGCTCGAGTAAACATTATATACTAATGGATGTTGAAGAGTATTGTAGAGAATCATCTTAACGTTTATGCCAAGTAATAAACTGGATAAACCATCTTCAGGACCGCCAATCAAAGAATAGATTCTTCTGTCTGAGTTTGTTTCGTTTCTTTCAGGTAGCGTGATTGTAGCTTCTAGTGATGTTATTTACATAGACTTCTATGTTTTGGTCTCGTCTTTTTGTTTATTTCTTTCAGGATTGACTATTTTCATTCCATGCGAATGTTTACGTTGTCTACCTGCAAATGCCGGCCATGGTCGGCTGCCTCGGTGTGTCCCCGGGAAAGACACGCAGATCCGATATCCTCAGCATGACATAACCAACAATGTCTTAAAACTGCCATTAAAAATAACAAAAACACAAAAACAAACAACAAACAAGCGTTGTGGTGCAGTGAATGCTAACACGAAACTTTGGGAAGAAAAATCTAAAGGTAATCAAGATTAATTATGTTGTATGTTCCGTAAATAATGAATACTCACAGCTACAACAACCATTCCATCCATTATCATTATAAAAAGTAATGTTTTCTCTACAAACATTTGGCAATTTTTCCTATAGCATTTACTATTAACATAGCATATTACCGAGAATATAAAAGGAAGAAAATATAAAGAGATAGTGGAGTAATATAAATTTGCATTGGATATAATTTATACTGACAGCTTCTTCAGCCTTAAATCATCAGTGAAGACATTGCATCAGAGCAAATCATTCTAAGCAGTCCCGATGGAATGACGGTATATTTATTTATAGCGCAGTGCGAGCACTGTTGACTAGTCTATTATCCTGACCTTCACCAATACTATTCGCTTCCTCACGAAAATCATTCGTAATGAAGAAAAGCTTACTGAAAAGTTCAGGTTACCAGACTATGTTTAAGTGCGCTCGTTGCAGTTTTTAATACAACGATTGACTTAAACAGCTCAAGCTTGTAGTTGTTTGTCCAGAAACGCTGACCGTGACGCAAATAAACTTTTGTGATAACTGATTTCAAATTGCTTTGAATTATTAAAATAAAGCTACATATTTAAAGAAAATCTAAAAGTCTACATATGTCACCATAGAATAATCAATGGTTACAACTTTGTCTAATAGTAACATAAACGATATAAAATGCCAGATATCGTTAAAATCTACCAAATAAAATCCAAAATCTTAAGAACAGCAAGCTATTTTTAAAAAGAAGTTGTTTGTATTAAAAGAGGAAATGACCAATCCTTCTAAAATGTAATTCAACCATGTCCGTAGAGATAAATTAGTAATTCCATTCATAGTACTTAGTGAACAGTTCAAGTTTACGTTTGGGATGGTTGTTATGTTTGTGCGTAAATTCTAACTGTATTCTCTGACACCTTGTACATATTCAAGAGAAAAGCTCCGCAGGAAGAAGTAATATTAAAAATAAATGTTTAAAACTGCCATACGAAGGTGTGTTTTACACATAATTTCCCAATAATATTGATACGGTCATAAGAATACAGTACAACTGATCCTTTCAAAACTTTTCTCTGTTAATTCTGGAACTGCTTGGCGACGGAATACAAAACCCAGCAAGTATTCGTATTGATGTTCAGACAATTTCCTTCATTTTCCAGCATCAACTAAAAACTGCTAGATAACTCAATCACCTGCCTAACACCAATCTAATAGATGCTCAGAAAATCAAAGTCTCTCTAATTTTGTAGCCTCAGCAATCTAATCCTCAAATACCTAATGAATTCCCAGGAGGGCGAGGCATTTTTGTCCAGAATAACAACCATCTCAAGATGAGGAAAACTCAGTGTAGTCCTTGATTACATATAGCCTCTACATTCAAAAATCAAGCAGGCCCGGTAAATTTCCATTTGATTGCATAAAACCCCTACATTCAAATATCGGGCAGGTGTAGTAAATTCCATTTGATTCCATATATCCTCCATATCCAAATATCGGGCAGGTCTGGTAATTTCCTTTTGATTTCATATAACCTCTACATCCATATAGCGAGCAGGTCTAGTAAATATCCATTAGATATCATCTTGACATTACATATATACAAATGCTATAATGTCTGGCTAATAAATACAGGTTGCTTGTTTCCATTATAATGAGCTATCGTAAGTTGCGACCACGATATCATCAGGTAAGATTTTTTAAATATCTACCAGACCTCCTTAGCAGGAAGATATATTTTCCTTCTTCTGTATATATATATATATATATATATAGTTAGGTATAGTATATATATATATATATATATATATATATATATATATAAAGTATATATATATATATATATATATATATATATATATATATATATATATATATTCATGTTCTCTCTATTCTTAACTCTGCAATTAAATCGTCGGTGCCTAATCAGGAAGCTTAGCAGATTCGTATATAATGACCTATCTCATTAACAACTGGCATTTTACAATCATTTATACGAGTTAGATGTATTGTCTTGCATTGTCTTGTGTCCTAATTACTCATAACATACTAAACTGATGTGTTATTATTACAAGATGTATTCACCAGGATTCATTTACATCATTTAGTCATCATATGTCATTTGTCTCTGTTATAAATTTAATCCATGTTTCCATTCAACAGGCAAGAAAGACTTTCTGCCATGGGAAATATCACTGATGACTGACAAGCACAATTACATGACGTAAAGTAGTGTGTTAGAGAGGGAACATTTTACAGTCTATATAACTTGGTATAAATATCATCAGCGGAACTTCAGTCTAGACTTAAATTTAAATTTAGAATCCAGCGAACTGTTTGGTTGAAGTCCAGCGATCTGGTTGGTCCTGGTGTTATAAAATACCTATTCCGGACATTCCAAACGCAACAGTGATTGTGAAAGTTTCAAACTCTTTAGGATAAAAAGGAGGTATTACTCCCCTTTAGGCGCTTATTGAGATTTGTGTATTGTAAAATAATTTGTAACGCTGTTTAAAATATTTAGATATAATTTGATGTCTAAAGTCGTTTAGAAATTGTATCATCGTTTGCATAGATCCATCTTTTAAAATAATTAAATTAATACAGTATATAGCCATTTTATTGTATTTCAAAAACCCACCTTCCTCCTTAAAAGATTTTCTTAAATGTGGAAAAGAATAACACAGAAAGAAAAATTATAAAATGAAAGAAATTATATTTTTTCAAAAAGCCTGATTTCCGTAGATTTAAAAATCCAAAAGCTTACAATGACCTTGATCTGCTGTACAAGTTTTCTAGGTTCGACTTCAGATTCAGGTACATAAATTTAAGGAAAATAATACCTGTAAGGAGAGAGAGAGAGAGTGAGAGAGAGAGAGAGAGAGAGGCGACCTTCTTTGCCCCTAATAAAAATATTCATGTAATTTATTTTAAAAATCGTTTCAATCAGCTTCTGATTTCATTTGAGTCTTTTTCAAGCCCCGATAGTCTGAAAGAAGTTTCCCTAACAAAATTTAAGTTGAAGGTTATCAAGCGCTTAATTCCATCAGGCTTGTTAAGTTTGATGTATAAAAGACTACGTCTTCCTTTACCCAAATTTCCATAACCAATTTTTTATGCTTGCATTACTATCTATTCAGAAACTAGCGTATCACCAGAAACTACACGATTCATCTGCCAACTTATAGCTCAGCCTCAGCCTTTACTATGCAAAACGTTCGGTTATGATTGCACTGATCTGATCTAAGGCACTTAAAATATAATACCAAATTTTGATTGATTTTATGTTTAAAAAAAATTAACATAACGACCTGTGAAAATGACATTCGAAATAGGACACGCACCGTGAATTATTTCAATGATTTTATTTTATTGTACCAACCTTTGTACATTTATCTAATACCTTTTTAAAGTTATAGAGCGGAAACAAACGTGGGACGGACGGACAGACTGAAGATCAACAGAAATATTGATAGAAACGTGAATACTTCGTCTCCCGCTTTATGTGAAAAGACATGGAACAACAAAGAGTGTATCCGAGTATAGGCAGAAAGACCTAGTACTTCAACGTCAGATCACAAGATGTTAGTGCAACACTTATAACATGTAGAACTGATAAAATAAAGAAGATATTCTCATCATAATGGTAAAAATATTTTGTTCTTAATGTAATAAGATCATTTGAAAGGTTCAGATATTGTTTTTAGAACTTTCTTGTTTCTTTGCACCTGTCAATAAATTTAATTCCGATCGATAAACAAAATAATGTCCGAAAAAAAAACAAAAAACAATCTGCAGATGTACGTGTAAGGACACATGAGGATATATGCATGTGATTTAACATAAGTAAATGGCAGTGCGGTTAAAATGTCGGAGACCGAGAAAATTCTATTGCTTTGCAAAGACTATACTGTAAAATCCGGGAACACTTAGGGTAATCTCCGCCTTATGTAAAGTCTGATGTTTCAGTTCTCTGTCAGATTGTCGTTTTAACGATAGTCATGATCCATAGAAGATGAACCACGTTCTGGAAGGCGGCTGTCAGCGATTGTAGAGCGGGTAGTGACTGTTCTGAAGGGAACAATTCATGAAGTTCCTCGATACACATTGGAAGATATTTCTAATATCACGGGCAATAATTCGACAGCTGAGAAGCTCGAAATGGCTTCTGCAAGATATGTTGATCAAAAACAGACTCACGTCGAACTCGTCAAACAGCAACTTGCCAAATTTGAAACGAATGACCAGATACGTTTGAATGAGGTTGTCACAAAGTGTCGAACATGTTTGTGCGTTTTGAATCCCAGTAAAAAAATTATGAAGTATTTTAAGAGCAGAGACCACAAACCAGACTGTCATGAGCTTTATATGCATTATTTTTCGTCGCAAGGTGCCTGACGTCTAGATCACAGTGCCTGACTCCATTAGCTACGCTGGAAATTTTATGCCTCCAAAACGTCGCTAAAAGCTGGAATATTGCCATCAGCTCACCGGTGCTGCGAGTTATTCACCATCTCCATATCAACACACCGGCACATAAATCAATCGTCATGACAAACTTCCGGAAGGAACACAGGTTCCAACACTTTGCCACATCCTCGATACAGCTATGATTTAGCTCTAAGTGATTTTGGCTAAATTCCGTTATCAGAGATTTACTGTGGGCAGAGGGTTTCAAAGCCGTCATGCAGTTGAAAGTGCGTTTGTCCAGTGTATGAACAACATACCAAACTGTTATTACAAGATGACATTTAATAATTGGATGAGCAAACTGAGAAAGTGTGTAGAGATGCATGGGTGGTACTTTGCACGGACGTACTGCTCGCAAATAAAAATCATTCTTGTACAGCACACTGATGTTCAGAATTTTTAAATACCCCTCGAAACTATAATCTTAAACACGTCATAGTGATGTGGCATAACTGAAAAGTCAATGGTAGACATTTTAAGGAAAAGAAATGGTGAAATCATCTTGCCTAATTTGCGCAAACTATGCACGAAGAAGCTTAAAAGCACTACTTCCGAAAACACCTGCTTTCATGTTAGTGCCTAAAACGAGTCAGTCACAAAGGAACTTAAGACCTGGCCATGTTCTTACTGTAACAAGACACTGTCCAATTTCCCCAACCAAAGTCTTCACACATCAAGAACACACGTCCTCTTTTCCATTTTATAAAATAAAAATATTTTGATAAATATAGGGTCATGATAATATGGCCATATTATTGTACAAACATAGAAACTGCAACATCCTCTTCCCGCTTTGTGAGAAACAGAATATCCTAATTTTAATATGAAAAATGATATAATAATTCTTTCCAGTTAAAATAATTGTTTCATATGTACAATGCATTGTGTTATTTATATCTATTTCATGTATAGTTTGTAAGAGTCATTTTTAATTCTAAGATCCCAGGAATGAGTTTTGTACATTTAGTTATGAGTCATATAAAGCGTACGTCGATTTCATACATATGTTCCGAGGTCGATGATTGTAGTAAACATCACTTGGAACAAATAGACCATGAGTGACGCGAATGGAGGTCAAAATAAAATCACGTCATCCAACGAAGACATTTGTACTGATAGAAAGGTCAGACTGTCCTAGTTTCTGATTGATTAAATTGGAACAGATGATTTTGTTTACCGGGTGTTGGTGTTTCAAATTAATAATGATTCAATGAAAACCAAGAATCAATCAAAACGGAGTAATATCTATTGCGTTGTAGCTTAATATCTCTTTATATATAGCGAACTGGAACGCGGAATAGCTCGTGCTTAATGTTGAAAGTATGTTGAAGAGACTTATTCATTTGCAATTGTTCGTTGGAATTATACCGTTTGGAACGTTATTTTTAACAGACTATACCATATACTGTAAGTTATTTTTTAATTCTTTTACTTAGTATTTTAGGGAAATACATTAATATTTTCAGTTATACAAAACTTGTTTACGTAGTTTAAGCCGCTAAGATGTAACAATTGATTTTGAACTAATTATATCTTGTTATAAACACATGAAATAATCGTAAAGTTTCACAAGGTCAACACCTATATTTAAGTAAAACAGTAATCATTCTTTCAACGTTACTTTGCAAATTAAAATCGTCTACTATTAGGCTGAATTAATCTTTATGGATGGAGAAGGCATGTCAGTCACATACACCTGTGTAATCCATATAGTCATTCATTAGAACGTATGTGGAACTATTTTTCACATCAACATAGAGGAAAATCCTGTCCTCGAAACACAAGATCTCCACAAACGACTTGACAGTATACTTTCAAGACATAACGAGGGCCAGCACGTCTTTTAATGTTTACTCGTGTCATCTTCACAATTGCTACCGCAAACTTATGCCAACACGTCTCTCAGCGTATGACGAGACGCTGAACGTCGTCCTCACTTTGCTTCTGGTTAGGACAGGTTTTGATCTTTTCATTACGATTTGACTGTTGTACACGCTTTCTTCTTATCGGCAGAGACCCAAATATCTAAGAGAACACGCCCATTAATTAAGTTTCAAACCATTAAAAAGGAAGTGTCATAATCACACTTCTTGTCAGAGATTTACAAAAACTACACGATTTGAAAGTACACTTCCAACAAGAATTCTTGCTTCCCATCCGGAGCGAAATGCCATGATACTTTCTATGTTTGTTAGGAAAGAAGATACTGGACTCCAGAATGTCCAAATCGTCATCGATAAGGAACATATAAGACAGGAGTAAAGATAGACAAAGGTAAAGATATATGTTTTCAATGTCAAGAAATAAGATATTTCCACAACAAATTCAAAGCAAAACAAGCAGAAGAAATTGAACAAGAAGAAGAATGCTTGCCAGTGAGGAAATTCAGAAAGGTCTGTTTTTTGGGATGGATAAGATAGCACACACACAAACACACTTTCTATAATGGAAGGATCTGGTTTTTGTTTGACTGACAATTTTTGAACGGCATTTTTTTTTTGTTGTGAGTTTTGGGCAAACGAAATATTTGTATTTTTATGTACAAAAGAAATTTATAGATGTTTCAACATCGACTGCAACTGTCTTAAACATTTCCCACAAACAAGTCCTACTCGTGTTGTGGCGGTGATAGTAGTTCCCGTTGCTGCTGCTGGCATCTCGGCGGTGAACTCTGATGGAGTTATCGACGGCTTAGAAACTTTGGACTGTTAGGGTGTCTTTTTCCTGAGTTTCGCCAAAAGACGTTTGAAATATTTCTCTCATGTGTTTTAATCTTGCCAACGTGTTTTGAAGTATACTGAACGTGTTGTTCTTCCTGACTTTCTTGTTCTTCTCGCTCTTCAATGTTTCCTCTTGTTCTCTTGTCGCTTTCTTTTTCCTTTTTCTGTTTAATTTTTTTTATTCTTCTTTCTGATATAGCAAACAAGTCTCTAAATTCTTCCTTTTGTTTCTTTATGAAATTGTCATCATCTGGTAATGATGAAAAGTATCTGAAAGTGGTGATACAAGCAAAATTCCTTGCGAAGATAAGAAATCGCACAAAGCCAAACTAAAGTAATTCTCCTACGGAATAATACTCGCAACACTCACGCTCGCTATAAGATTACATGAAAGTATCTACTGCAGGCGCTCCCCAAAACAACGTCTTTATTTCACACACACGCATACATACACACATACAGACACACACAGTATATATCGAAAGTTATGTGACGTATTCGCTGCATTCTGATTGGAAGATAGACAAAATGCCCTGACTTTGTTATGTTACACCGGATCTGATTGATGGAACTTTCCAATAAGTTTCGATCCGCCCGTAGGCCATATAAAGAGATGTGTTTGCCCACTGTGTCATCAATTCTAGTGACAGACATGAAATAGCCTTCATTTCCAGCATGTGTTTTAATTCAGAGTACCCTTTGTATTTGAAGCAATCATGACTCTTTGCCAAGATTACAGATTCAGCTGTCTTAATACGTCGACCGACAATATAAAGAAGCTTGCAGAGAAGAACAGTGAAGCGGCGCAACCTGTGTTAACCCTCCTACAATCTTTTATGTGATAGTGTGGGATATTCTTCTCCTTCGTTTTCGTCCTACACTTGGATATTAAGTGTGAAACATTGGTCGCTACAACTGGCGTTCTCGATAACAATGCTGGGAATTGGTTACAACAAACGGGATGTTGGATAGTAGATGTGGAGTACTATATAGTAGATAACTGAGTGTTGTATAGTAGATGATAAGGTGTTGGATAGTAGATGACTGTGTGCTGGATACTGGAGAACTATTGTGTTGAATAGTAGCTAAGATATTAGTAGCTCAAAACGGCGTATTGGTTAGAATGTATAGATTTGGCATTACACATCATATCCTCAGAGTTTCATTTAAATATTAATGTTATAAACATTGTTAACCTGGATGTCTCGTTGTGTCCACAGAAGGACATGCTGATATCAATTCTGTGGAAAAATAAAACGATTTAACGTATCATTTCCCAATTTGACCTCAGAAAGTCGCACTAATGTTAATCCTTTGGAGAAAAAACAAAACAAAAAACAACAGAGGTAGTACTCATGCTAATCATAAGGACATTTTTAATATAGGATTTCCCGTTTGTTTCCAGAAGGTCATTTTTGTTTCATTCTTTCAGGAGAGTAAGTGGGTTGGTGCATGCAGGCTAGGCGATGGGCGTCGTAACTAGTAAACCAGGAATTGAATCTCAGCAGAGGAAGAATAATATGTGTGTGTGTCTGTGTGATAAGAACTTCAATTATAAAAGCGTAAATTCTTATCCTTCTAAGGATGAATAATTACTTTATTGACACAGAAAAGACCTATGCCTGAAATTGGGGATATGAGAAGAAAAGAAGTGCTAATGTCATCTTGACATGTGAGTTCAATAAAGATGTTAAATTCATAACTCGTAGGAGAAGATACCTCCTGGAGTTGAATTTCTCAATCAAAAACAACACAGTAAATCTAATACATACAACATTAACTAGAACAAGTTTTCAAGTTTGTACTCCAAAGCACATTCAAAATATCATGATAGTGCCTGGTAGTTTCTTCGTGACCTTTGACTTGAAGGTGAAAGGAGATACGAACAATGCAGTGATCAACAATTTAGTTTGAATATTTGTGAAAGATATCATACGAATGTGACGATTGATTAAATGACTACATGATTTTCAAAAATACCCGTATTTGTTAGAACAAACAGGACTGGACACAATATCGTGACTAAAAGTAAGGAAGTTGTGAAATACAGGATACCACATTAATTTCAAATAATAACACATTGTTGCCCACTGTCGCTAAGTGCTCTATCATAGGATTGCATATTTAGCATTACACTCACTTAAGTGGTGGATGTGATACAATATGGTAACCATGATTACGAATTGGAAAACATTTCTTTTCGGTAGGATATTATGATAAAAATAATATAGTATACCTCTGAATAAAAAATATAATGAAATTGATTGCTTTTACGTCTACATGACAAACAAAAAAAAAGAGAACTTTTGATTTGGTGAGTTTTCAATTGGAGGTTTAACGTGATTGCAAGATCTGCGTGTAGGTCGTCAGTCAAAAACTTCTTGCCATCATACAATGACAATGCTATTTTGTTCCTTGTAATGTTGTACATTTAGCGATTGTATTACCTGACTAAATTCATTGCCTAGTAATTTTTCTTGTGAATGAATAAACAATCTTTTGTTCATATCAAAGTGTGAACTCTTTTAGAATAAACATGTGTGGGTGCCTTTACATGATTTCTTTTCATTTTTGTCAGTCCTACAAATCATTCCTTTATGGTAAGCTATTTAAATCGATCTTAAAAAATAGAATCTTTGTCTATTTATTTTGTGTCATGTTAAGCACTCTGTTCCGTCGATAATCACTTTTGTCATAGGACTTGATGTCTTCCGTCATATCACTGTAAACATTTTTGTCCCAACTCCTCGATTATGCCAGTCATACGATGTCTCGTTCTGTCACAGTTTAGTGGTGTATAATTTACACATCAGCCATTTGTATAGCTCTAAGACTAATAACACCGTGGACTGCTTCGATTAGTTTAGACCTTATGTTTATCATAGTGAAAAGTCACGAATCATCATTTAGCAAACGATATGTTTTTGATATGTGAAAAAAATTATTTTCATTTTGACATATTTTAACTGGCATTGTACTTTAAATGCCCATCTGTTTTCCCCAATAAAGAATTATTAATGAGTTAATAAAAAAAAAATTCGAACTCATCGGTAGCTTTTTATCCCAGCTGATAATGAGCTCTGTGTATGATGATTTCAGCCAAGGTTGCTGTTCTAACAAGTCAACTATGTATCTTATTCACTTTTTTAAACTCAATTGAAGGTAAAGCTTCCAGTTTATCTAAAGTGTTGCATATGTCCCTTTGTATTTCGATGTACATAATTAGTTCAGGTACAGTTAATCTAGCAGCGTTGCAATCATTTAACGATATCTTATCCATGAGAATAAATTATGTTTGCTTGGTACAAGCTCTTCTGGATTAACGTGGTAGTCTTTGAAATGGTTTTTCAAATGTGTTGGTATTTCCAATTCAGTTTCTAAATTCCACCCTTTGTTGAACAGATATTTCTATGCCCACATAATTTGTTCTTCTTCTAAATTGTTTTCTGTATCAAAAGTGTAAGTTAAGTCTCTCTGGGACAGGCTTCTGTCATTTTCTGATCGTCACTAACTCTGTCATTTAATATTGTACTGTTAATATATATTACATGTACTCACTGAGTCAAAATGTTTCTCGTCTTCACCAGAGAATACCATATGCTTCACGTTTTGCAGTTCGCTGTGGACTACTTTCGCTATCCTGTTGAAACAGATATAAAACACACGCATGCAATCAGTACCGCTGTTTCAGCATTTCATACAGACGAATTAATTTTTTCATAGATCAATGTTTGATATGTTATGAATACCGATTGATTCTGTTTCAGCATACAACAATGCTGTTTTTTAGTTTCTCAGATATCAATGTTCGTAATGTCTGCATGTTTTTTATATATGTATGGATTAACAACCCGGGAAAACCTCGGGAAGACCAGAGACCCACCGGAAGCTACTTACAAGTTCTCTCAAATACCCACATTGGCCGGCCCCGAGCTCCGTATCATTGCGGACAGAGGTGATACGGCAATGATGGATAAAGTCGAGCAAATTAGACCACTAGATCATCCGAGACCCCAAGTTGTATGGAGACAAAAACATAAAACATAAGAGAATCAAGTATTAATATATTTTATAAACGTCATGGTGAAATGTTAACAAATTTGCTTCAGATAAATACAATCATTGGCTAATTAGAGTTTAGATAACAAAATCATAGCTGTGTACTGGAAAGGCATTCCTAGTTCTAATCTTGTCTCCCTTTTTAGCGTATTACCTTGATACAGGTAAATAATATTTCCTTCATAGCTGCAAAATATTGTGTTAATCCAAAGTCAATCAGCACTTTGTAATTCTAATGAGTAATTTAAATAAATAATTTCTCTCGACTCACAACACCACTTTACAGGATGCCCACGGACTGATTTAAAAAAAGGAATAAATTATTTGTTATTAAATCCCTATTTATTCTCAATTTCAATTGACCTATAACGTAATATAATGTAACGATTTCCAACGGAAAAGCCTAGTGTAACTGTAAACAGAACTGACCTTGAACTGTTGCTACTTAAATATGTTGTTTAAAACATACAGTCATAGACCAAATTTATCTGTGTAATCATGTAGTATACAACTTACAACCATCGACAAAAGCTAAGCACACTATGAATTAAATATATTTGAGAAATGACCTGTAATCGGCGAAGTTAACCCAAACTAACTATTTTTACACATACGTAATTGGAAAATCCACTAGAACGCTGATTAGATATCGGATTAAATGCTGCACACAATGTATACACTATAGTTCTGGATATCAGATCAAATGCTGCACACCACGTATACACTATAGTTCTGATCTAAAAATAGTCATTTAATATAACATTTCTTAAGATATTTGCTGTCAAAATTAATCCATTGTAAGTTTTTGCCATTATTGGCATCTAGAAAACATAGTCGTTCGTTAATGCTAATAATCATTTTAAACAATCGATTCTGCTTATGCATTAGTATGCATATGAGAAAAAATAACAGATCAGTTGTTTAGTTTTGTCTGGTCACCGTTAAGCAAAGTCTGTGGAAGGCTATAGTAATCAAGTTGTGTCGTCCAGTCAATAAATCGCTTTTGCAAGTGAACTTTATTGTTTGCTTGTTTTGTTTAATTATTTTATATTTTAACCATACTGAAGACTTCAAAAGAGTTTGATTTCTAGCATCCCACAATACAATTTACAGGAGTTATGCCCCTTGATTTCAAGATCTCCTGACACCGGTTTCTGCAGATTTACTTCAGCATGGATTGCTGGATTTTAACCGAATATGGTATACAGCTTTACGTTGGAGAGATTTTGAATGAAATTACTTCCAACATTCCAACTGTGTCATGTGCATGAGGAACGGCGGGATCTTATTACCCCTACTCGTACAGTTTCCGCAGGAACTTTTTACAAAAAAGAAAATTGGATTTCCAACATAAATACCATGCACCTTGATACTTATAAGACCTTAAATTAACTGGATTTCAAACATTCATCATCTTCATTTAGAAGTGGTATGTCCCTTGATTGTCCATTGTCCTAACGGTTTCGCAAAACAAATTCCTTTCATTAAGGCCCTTCTGATCGCATTGTAGTGAGCACGGTCCTTTGACATGCACCCCACTAACATCTCCGGTTGTTATTATTTCTATCTTGTGAAAGTTAGTTGGACACTTAGTTTCAGCAAGATGTCAAAAGAAGACAGCAATTATATGACTTCGAATGTCCATTTCCCATGTATAAACTTCGTATAATTTGAACGATAGACGATTTTCATTGTCGCCCATGACCGTAGGTAACTCAGATTATCACATTATCTTGCTGAGAGTAAGGGTTCATCCTCATTTATGTTTACAAATAAGTAAGCCAGTTGGGTTTTACAAGATTCAGTTAGCTGTAATGACGTTCCAAGGCTGATAAAGACATTAAGTAAATTTGTTTCCTCCGTATAACATTCAGTAGCTGTTTGATTTTTAAGTAGAGAGGACAATGTAACACAGTTCAAGAAAATCAATAGTGTTTGCTGCAAGAAAAAGATTTTCTATCCATTTTTAAAGGACGAATATGCATTAATTAGTGTGGAATAAAGAAATTAGAAGATTTTGTAATTCTTTGAAAGAAAAAGTGATTGTCTAACTCAGGTATGAGAAATACATCATCTTTGTGACTGCCAATAATTTTTGTATGGACTCGGATGTGGACACACCAAAAGACTTGATTAACTGCGGTACAAAGAGAATTATACAAATTGTAAAATATTAAGTAAGTAAAATCTGTAGAGTGCGAGAGAAAAAGAAAGCTGAAATTACAGCAAGGAACCTACAATGCCAGGGATAAAAAGTTACAATAGCCTGTCAAGATTTGTACAGTACATTTCTTGGCAAGGAGGAACTCACATAGTGTAATATATTGAATGCTTTGTCTGGTTGTTTTTGTAACTATTTAATAAAACCTATTAATACAATTCTAAACACAGATTGTATAATACTACAATGTCCGGACGCCGCTCTCCACCCCCACCCCCTCCTTTCTCAATCTGGTTGGTGAAGCACCTGACTAATCGACCAACAGGAAAACGGATAGGCAATAAATACCCTTATGGTAGGTCTCCCCAAACCACCCCCACCATATCTCTCTCTCTCTCTCTCTCTCTCTCTCTCTCTCTCTCTCTCTCTCTCTCTCTCTCTCTCTCTCTCGTCGTAGGACAATTTTGGCGGATTTTCGCCTGTCATACGATGATATCTCTCGACACATGAATGATGGTAACGTTTACAGTCAAATGGACCAACGCAAAGGGGATAAATAGAAATGGAGGATAGAAACAATTGTATGGTCATATTTTTTAGAAAACGAAGAAAAGTAAATATACAAATTTGATATAGTAGAAACGTGGATGATCGTTTAAACTTTAATATTCTCCAATGTTCTTTACATTCCACCGCTGTCAGGAAATGATTTTACATCTTTTACCTCGTTCTCGATAAGTTTCTTGCACGGCGGACAAAGCCGATGACACACCAATATGAGGTTGATAAGAATTAAATAAATCCTTGCGGAATAATTTATTGAATGTCAACTATTATCTCAAATTTTGAAAAATAATGTTGATACAAACATTAATCTTTAGGTATGGGCCTATAGTACAAAGGAGTGAGATGGTAGCTAGGTATAGGTAAGGCAAGTGGTTAATGCATGTCTGGTGCAATTCATTGTTGTTAGAACATTTAAAATGGTTACGTATTTTCTACAAACAAAGTAGTATTTTCACTTTGATTTTATTATATATTTGCAGAAATGCTTTTGTCTTAATGTGACAATACTATTATTATTTTATGGTCTGTTTTGAAAGTTTGGAATTCATCATAGACGTTCTAGAATTGAGCTCTCTTTCCCTTGCTCCCGTTGCCCCAGATCATGACAGAAGTCTTAAATTTCATTATAACATAATTGGGCATAGAGAAAAAAGATTATTTACTGAACTGTCAACATAAAGATACGTTCTTTCTATAATTTCAATAAAATGATATTCATGAAATAAAAATGTAATTGCCGTATGTTTCCAAATTCGTTGAAATTTGAGTTAAACTAAATCCCATTATCCAACCTTACATTGCTGTCACTAGAGACTTCAAGTACGCAACTGTTCATTACACTATCAAATTTATCAAGGCTGGTTTTGTTCTGCTAATTTAAGAAGAGGTTGAAAGTGATGATGTACAATTTGCAATCCAATATTGCAGCTGACATTAAAGGACCCACTAACAACTGGATTATATATATATATTTTAACGTGTATTGGAAAGTCATAAACACTTGCACAACAAACCATGAAAAGAAAATCTATATGTGTGACACGAGTTGTTTTTTGTTTCCTTATCACATGGAAAGACATAACGTGTCCATAGTTATGACAGAATCCCTTCTAATGGTGTTCTTTTGAGAATGGTTCCTTGACATACAATTATCCCTAGACAAATAATTATCCCTAGACATACAATTATCCAGTGCTTATGACACTTGCATACATATTTCTCAAAAGGAATATATCTATAAGGGAACATGTTGTGACTGAAATACACAAATGTAAGGAGCAGTTCTATATGGTCATTTTAATTCATGAAATTAATCAAAAGGGCATGCCTTTATAAATAATGACGCTTTGGACACATAGTCTCCATCAGTTTTCATATTTGTCAGAGATATGATGGAATCTTTCAAGAAATATAAATTAATAAAATTCGTACGGTATTTCAGATTTTGAACTTTTAGTCACATGAGCCTCACGAAATTGATTTTCCAAGATAATGCATTATGAAATCAATTTTTCTCAATAATGGCTGTAATGGCTAGAGGATGATGGAAAATATTTAGTGCAGACCAGATTTAATCGGGAATCTACAAAATAATTACCCTCTCAATGGAGGATCATTTCTTTTTATTATTTTGTTTCTGCTTGTTGTTTTAACATTGTACAATTCCCTATTGAATTTTGCTTAAACCAATAGACATAAAACAGAATTTCAGCAATGTTGCGATGACTTTCATCTCTTCTTAGAAACGTCACTATTGACGGCTTCAGAATTACATCTTAATTCTCCCTTAAGAATAAGTACGTTATTAATCCTTAAGAATAAGTACGTTATTAATCCTTAAGAATAAGTACGTTACTAATCCTTAAGAATAAGTACGTTATTAATCCTTAAGAATAAGTACGTTATTAATCCTTAAGAATAAGTACGTTATTAATCCTTAAGAATAAGTATGTTATTAATCCTTAAGAATAAGTATGTTATTAATCCTTAAGAATAAGTACGTTATTAATCCTTAAGAATAAGTATGTTATTAATCCTTAAGAATAAGTATGTTATTAATCCTTAAGAATAAGTATGTTATTAATCCTTAAGAATAAGTATGTTATTAATCCTTAAGAATAAGTATGTTATTAATCCTTAAGAATAAATACGTTATTAATCCTTAAGAATAAATACGTTATTAATCCTTAAGAATAAGTACGTTATTAATCCTTAAGAATAAATACGTTATTAATCCTTAAGAATAAATACGTTATTAATCCTTAAGAATAAATACGTTATTAATCCTTAAGAATAAGTACGTTATTAATCCTTAAGAATAAGTATGTTATTAATCCTTAAGAATAAACGTTATTACGTTATTAATCCTTAAGAATAAGTATGTTATTAATCCTTAAGAATAAAATACGTTATTAATCCTTAAGAATAAGTACTTTATTAATCCTTAAGAATAAATACGTTATTAATCCTTAAGAATAAGTATGTTATTAATCCTTAAGAATAGGTACGTTATTAATCCTTAAGAATAAATACGTTATTAATCATGTATACTTCTAAATAAATGACTGATAAAGATACCTCGGAAAAGGTTCTGCAAGAGAAACAGAATGTACATTTTTGCTAAACACGTCTTTAGGTTTATTGCCAATGAAATTTTAATTACAAATGAAAAAGATTCATTTATTGGTTGTCACCCATATAGATGAGTATTTGATTTTTGCCATGAAATATTTAGTAAACACTACACATAATAAGGATGTAAAATAAGATAGAATGTTGACGATCTTCCCAGCACACTTAACAACATGACAAGATTTCCATAAATAACACAGTAAAACAATATGACAAGATTTCCATAAATCGCACAGTAAAACAATATGACAAGATTTCCATAAATCGCGCAGTCTAACATCTGAGAAAGTGACAATGTACACTATACCATCTGAGAAGGTTACACTGGTGGGAACTGAGATGACTGATAGCCTTGCTGAATTAATTTAAGAGTACGTCACGTGAAAGTATACGTGTGATTATAAGGCCAAAATTAATCCGGAAAGACAACATGTTTCTCTGATGCACAGTAGTACTCTAATTCAATGCAGGATGTGAGTTGTTATTTAGCAATTTCGCCTACAAACATCTTGCAGATATTATGTAGAATATTTCAACGATAAAATTATCATAAAACTTATCATAAACTGTGAACTACACTATATATGCTCATCATGTCAGTTTGACAGCCTTTTTGGTAGATATGCAGGTTTGAAAATATACAACATCAATTGAAACATGCGCAAAATGAGAATTTCCAGAAAACTTTACTTTAGAAAACACAATAATATTGAAAATAATTCTACAAATTTCTTTGAAAATAATGAAATGCCACGCTTTTAGTTACCAGATGTAAGACTGGCCTCTGATAATAATGCCCAGCTGCTGATATTTAACTTGTTTTCAACCAGTTGGGCTAAGTGTGCGCCTGTCCGCCATTTGAACCATGATATTGTCTGAAATAACGCGTTTCATTTATTTTCACTTTACAGTGCTATAGTTAATAACTGTAGACACGATAGCTAAGGATCCATGTCATGCTAGCAAAAACGACGCACCTGCAGACAATACTGAACATCTCTTTCTAAACACGTTTTTGTACAAGTGTTATGGCGGAAACACTTTATTTGTCATCTGATAAAAATGTGTCAACTTCGAGTCTCATTTTAGAATTACTAGGAAGAACTTCTTACAAAAGTACAGTCGTAATAGAACAAAAATTACATCGCCTTATATATATA
>JAECUM010056938.1:0-31333 GCA_016617855.1 Megalonaias nervosa | reverse complement strand
AAAAAAAAAAAAAAAAAAAAAAAAAAAAAACAATAAAGGAGAAATTTAAAAAAGCAGACAGAAATTCCATAAATAACAAATAAAAGATACAAAGTAAATTGAGAAACGTTAACTTTACATTTATGAATTTTGCGGATACAAACGGATAACTGTTGCTATTAAAGAACATCCTGGTAAAGATATCTAGTTTGCCCATCCAACTGATAACAAAGATGATAAAGTGTCCATTTCATTTGAGAGACTGTACCTTTCCGTTGGTCATGGCAATATTGTCAGTCAACTCAGAAATAATTTACATTGTAATATATATTTAATTTGCACTGTTTGTTAGTTATATTTTTATTTTTTACTTTTTATTTCGTTATATGCTATTAGTAATGGATAATTGTATTTTGGATTTGACCTTGTCCAGTCTCAAATTCATTTTCTACTTGACCTGAATCATTGATCTTTTTTCTTAATTCTGTATACAGCTAATACATAGCAAAATATTTCCTATATGAGTATGGATAACTATTGGGGTTATTATCTTTGCCTGAGTCAAGGACATTATGTTTACCACATTTGTCTATTCTAATTCGAACTCAGATTTTATCTAGTGAACACTAGGAACCTTCTGGAAGGTTGTTGTGCATTAGGTAGTATTTTGTTTTTCTTTCAGAAAATGCTAATTGTAGGGTACTATATAATCTTGTAATTCATTTGGGCTGGAATTTATTTATTCAAATTATTTAGTTCAAGTGATTCTTCTCTGAAGATACAAAGAGCTCAAAAGTAGCATTCTTGGAAATAGAGACTTGAATTTATAGTGAAATTTCAAATAAGGATATTTTCTTAGATTCAATTATTATGATCCAACAAAAGACTGTTGGCGCATCACCACTACATGGACCACCACAGGCACATTAACACTTCCAGCGTTGGATTTAATTTGTATTTTTACTAAAGTGTATTCAGAACTTTAATCATTAGGATTTGAGTCTGTAATTCTATGATTATTTGGAATTTAACTCGCAATAATTAAGTTTCTCTTTTTACATTTTCACTTTGTAGTCTAGGGAAATAAATTATTTTTTGAATTTTACAAAGCTTGTTGCTTCATACTCTTTTCTATTACTCATTTTAAGACCATATATTCGTAATAATGTTAAAGCATCAATTTCAATTTTGAAAGAAAACCTGCTAAATTACTATTGTTGGCTATTGCGTTGAAATGTAAATGAACGAAGTTGAAGGAACAGCAGAGAAGAATGACAACCAATCAAGTATTGATACTGTTTACTTGAAATAAAATTGAAATGTTATAGCCATTCCATCCTATATGCAAAATCTATATAAGCAGCTATTTTCATGTTAATAGTAATTACAAGAAATTATAAAGATATATCATAACTTATTAAATATCTGCATTAAATATCAAAATGGAAAAAAAGTGATAAAATTTTCAGGAGATGCCTGTAACAATACGTGTTCCTCGCTAAGTAATAAGCGTTAACACAGTGGAATTTATGTCGTTAAGGTCTTAGATAAATTTGTTTTAAATCGACGGAAGAAAACGCAAATTTAATAAAACTGACATGGATTAAACAATAACTAATACAATAAACAAAGCAAGCGCAATGTTAATGGTTCAAATGGTGCTGCAACAATACAATGTAACCGATCACAATGCTCAGATATCAAAGGCTTTGAACGAAAAACAATGAATGCCATTTGGACACGAGGAGAACAAGTATGGAACAATTATGGAACATATTGGAACCAAAATTGAAGAGTTAGAAAACAATAGTTGCAAAAACAGATGAAAGCATTAACATGCAGTGTTCAGTGAGAGATAAGTATATCTAATACAATACAAACATTCAACAGTGTAAGTTAAAGGATTTCAAACAGTAGGAGAAAAGACATGAGCAATACCAAACAATAACAATATTTCTTAAATAAACAAAGAACTGTCTCGGATGTATGAGAAAGTGATATGGGAAAGAAATATATATCCGAAAGACTGGCGCCATATAATCGTAATTTGAACAAATGAGAAAAAGACTTGAAAAATAAAATCCAACAAAACTGCTATGAAATCACAGGGCTAATAAGTGATTTGAACACAAAGTATGAACTTGAAGAACAAAATGGTTGCTAGCAGTAATAGTCTGTCACCGTTGCAAAGAATTTATAGCCGACATAATCAGAAGTGTAGAGAGAGAGAGAAAAAAAGTAAAGTGAGTGAACAAAAGTATTATCAAAGCTGTGGAAACGAATTGTGATTTATCAGCTGTTACGTGTAGGCTCGTACAAATGTAACAGAAGAAAAGAGTGAAGTCAACAAGCTTTGTATATTTTAACAAAATAATTTATTTCCCTAGAAAACAATGTAAAAATTGGTAAATAGGACTTACAGTTTGTGAATATAATCCAAAATTTGATCCTAGGAATGAAAACACAAGTCCTATCACTAAATAGTTCTATTAGAATCCAGGTTCGAATCTCGACGACATACAAATATGGAAGGCGATGACGTCAGATGTGGTCCAATGTACGAATATCAACAATTCCTCAATTGAATCACAGTTTTTGTTTCCGAATAATTCCAGAATAAATTTCCATGAATATCTTTCAGAATTTTTTATAAGAAAGTCAACTTGTTGAGTTTTCAGGAGAATAAATTATTAAATCCAAAAATCAGATGAAAAACAAACAATCTGGCAACAAATACGAATAACACCTTGTTCCTTCAAGATGTTAAAACGACTCTGCCAGAAGAATATTAAGAATGCGTATTTAAACCCTTAAAACATCATTTCAAGTCTCGCGAGATGGGTCATGTGGTCTCTTACTACAAGAAATCTATCACGTATGCCAGTGTAACCCCACTTAAAAACCAATAATAAATAAACGTTGTTTACACATGCTGATCACGCAAGGAAAGTATGGCCCTGATACTGACCAATCATTTTAACTGCCTGTTTACAAACTTCCCCAACCTAAGAAGAACTAGGTCAACTAAAAACAATTCTCATGTAACACGTTTTACGTCTTAGATAAATAACATTTAGTAAAAGAAAATATCGAATTACTGAAAAAGAATTTCGAATTCTTTCAATAATCATTGCAATGAAATGTAATGAAACATAAATAAAATAAAAAAGAATTTCAAAACTAACACACAAGCAGTTTAATTACATATACGTAACACAGCCACTGAGGTAAACAATACAATCAAAATATTAGTCTCATTGATTTTGCAATGTTATAAAATGAGCTTACTGGTGGAATAGAACAAAAACAAATCTGGTGGAATAGAACAAACAAAATAGAAAACAAACAACCTATTGATTGAACATTTGATGAAATTGGTGTGGTTCAAGGTAGTATTGAAGATAGACAAAATAATGAAATCAATGATAATCTGAAATTAAATATGTATGTTTACAACTGAATTATTACCGAATATTACTGCAGAAATGGGCATTAACTATTGAGTTGAATACGGTAATTGGGATTAAAGTAATGGATTGGCCGAGTTAAAATGCTGTTAAATAGGGCCAAGAGCATGACGAGAATTGGATTGGGTCTTAGAATGGCCAAGTTAAAAGGCAAATTGATAATAGTAATTGATGTGTGAAGAGAAAATTGGTTGTGCCTGAATGCATATTGCTTTACGATTATCGCCTTAACCCATTTCAAAGTAAATTTGTCCACAATGGGAAATAAATCTTAAAGAGTAATTTCTCATAATCGGAGTTATAATTGTAAGAATATACGGATATTTAAATATTCTGTAATTTCACATAATAATTTTATTGAAATTTATTGATTTAACTATGCACCATTTGAATAATATGAAATTACATTTAATGATTTTATTGAAATTTATGGATTTAGTTAAACACCAAGACCGTTTCTTGAATATAACATACAATGTACACTTAACAACATTGTCATTCCAATAAACAGATCGGGATAATGTAATAACTCAACATAAAAACAACGATAGTCCATTATATGTACATTTCTATTACATTAATGGTAAACAACACATTTATTGCTGACTCGATAGAGGTTTAAAATCTCAACCCAATCTTATCAGTTTTAAAGAATTACGTAGTAATACCTATAAAAGGCGAATGTTTAAATAATTTTATTGAAACTGTAAAGAAACTTGCCATTTTAAAGTAAGACTGGCAACAGTATTAATATTAAATACTAAAGAACAGAAATGTAACAGCATCAGTACTAACTGGAGTTGCAATAACTACCAGTCTGCCATTCATTAAACTAATTGTTTGAAATATTTGATCTCAATGCTGTAAATGAAAAGATAGTTATACAGAATGCTGTACAGAAAGTATTGCAAAAAAAAATCTGCGAGTTCAAGGAGATAAGAGCAAAGACAAACACGTAAGTGTAAGTTTGAGGAAAAAAGTTTGGTTACTCTAGACTTAAATAATTTGGAATACGCTTTTTCTCACTAATTTCTACTAATAATAATTTTTTTTTTTTTTTTTTTTTTTTTCAGATAATCCTAGATAATCCAAACGTAAATTTTACTAGCCTAATGATACGAATATTTATGCATTGCAATCTTAATGGATATTAGACATTATGTTGGTATCACGTTGCTGCAAACATGTCTGCATAACTATTCAATAGCAGGAATAACAAAGTATGGTAAATTTAATTTTATAAAGGAAGAGAAAATACTAAACATTAATGATAAATTGTGGTGATAGTATGAAGACTGTACAAACGCTGCATGTAGTTATACCTAGGTAGGATCTAATGACATGGTTGTACCTGATTTTTTTATATAGTCATGTAACTGTAAAAGGAGATAACAGTAGTGTTTAATAACTCGTAGAGAATGCTGGTTAGATTCAGATTTGTTTTTAGCGTAGCTTTAACAATTTAATGCTGGTTAGAGACATGAACCATTCTTATGGTATTGATGTTTTTAAAATTTTGGAACAAATAACATTGAAAACGGTATCATGAATGAAAAATTGAGAAAGTTGACACCAGGAGCGAATAATGTACGAAAAATGTTATAGAAGCTATACAATTTGTAGTGTATAGCAAATAAATTAAGAGTACCACTAGAAATACAGATGCAGACAGATCATTTATCACCGTATATTTTTCTTCTTTCAGATTTGAGATTTTTCTGATACATTTGCAAAACCTTCAAAGTTTAGAAGGTAGTAATCTTGAGCATGACCTTGAGTATTATTGTAGCAACTCCTATTTCTGGTTATAAAGAATAAAAAGAAAAAGGAAACCACGCCGGAGTTACATTTAAGTTTGTTTTATTTGCCATAAAGGACAACGCAGTTGAATACTCCTTAATATTTCATGTTCTGTATCTGGTACAAAGTCGATCAGACACAATAAATGTAATAAATATGATGCACCTATCAATCAATGTATAATGTACGGAGTGCTATCAAATACAAATGCTGGTGTAGCTATAAAAACACACATCGGAATGTACTGACAGTTCCCTAGCTTGGCCACAACAAACGATGATAAAGCGAATTCGGATCTAGTTACATACAGCTAACAAGACAATGCGCGGTACTTGAGAAAACATACACGTGTAATCTTACGAATTTAGAAAAGCTGATTTGAAATAATAATAAAATCTCAAGGAAGATGAAATCTGAAAATACTTTTTAATAAATTGTGTGTATTATTGAAAATAGACTAAACACTCTATATTATGTGTACATCTTTCTCCCGTATAACATAATTGATCAAACTCTGTTTTGGACCCGCATTGTTTATTGTATGTGCAAGTCACTGGAAGAAATAAAGACTGAAATTAACACGCTTGTGTCTGTTACAATATATATCTCACTTGAGATAGTACATAACGAAAACATGACATTGTATTAAAAGTAGCACTTGTGCATTAAGTAGGATTTGTGCATTAAGTAGGATTTGTGCATTAAGTAGGATTGGTTCGTTAACTAGGATGTGCGCATTAAGAAGAAGTGTGTGTATTAGCTGAGATTTGAATAATAATCAATGAATTTGAGCGGTATTCCGCCAACCAGTCATGGACTGTGAAGCTACGAACTTGTCGGAACAATGGAAAGAAATATAAGGTACACATCATGCTGATTTTAACAGACCGCTTAAAATTTGGAAGGGTGTTCTACCTTTTGCGGTGGGTTGGGAAGAAATGGAGAGACGTCTACCAAACATGGACTGCTATTTCGAATGAAGAAGCCAAGAAACTCCAAACTTTTTATGACCGCTTCAAGACGCACGTACAACCAAAGCTCAAACCCATATTTCCGCGGTATCGTTTCAATCCCGAAGTGCAAGGGGCGGAATCTATTGATCCTTACGTCACATGGCTAAGACTCAAAGCCAGAGACTGCAGCTTTCATGATGCCGATGATATGATAAGTGATAGAAATGTATATGGAACGAACAGACAGAGAGTCCAAGAGAAACTGATTAATGAAGGAGACAAGCTATATAGATCGTTCAAAACTTTGAATATTAGCAGCAACAACTGAAGTCAATGTCAATTTCAAATGGCAAGCCAAACAAGGATGTAGACGCTGTCGATAAAAGAAAAACCAGAGTGCAGAAGCGGTGGAAACAAACTAGTGGGATAAAACTGACAACAATCTCTGAAGTCATCGCAGACACATCAGGTCCATCATCTCAATGGTGCAAGGCCCACGCAGTTCACATCAACATACCACGTGGGAATTGTGGGAACAGGAATTACCAGTCAAACAATTCATAGTGTCCGGCCAGAGGTGTGACTTGCAAAGAGTGTGATAAACTTAATTATTTTGCAAACATTTGCAGATCCAAAACTGTGCACAGTATATCGAACAGTGACCAGGGATTTGATTATAACAGAAGTGGTAACAGTGCACAGAATACACATAATGACAAGAAATTTTAAATAGACGCGGTAAGTCATTCATCTCTCTCATCTCCAGACCGTTCATTTCTCCAACTTCATATAGGCCCTTCTCAAACCCTATAGAAGTTTAAATAGACACCAGGTCACAGGTAAACATTTTTCCACCAGCGTTCTACAAAACACTCAATATTAAAGACCCCTTAATACCCCAGACAGTAAGCTTGTATCGTAGATAGGGGTTTTGATTTCAATAGTGAGTATGATAATGCTTTTCTGCTCTCACAAAAACGGCAGAACCGCAAAAAACATTTTTACGCTGTAGATAGTCAGGCCGCAGCCCTCAATAGCCTTCAAACTTCACTTGACATAAAATTAGTCCACCTGACTTGCGCTATTGATAACGAGTCTGATTTTGATAAAATCAGCTGTTACAAGTACGTACAGTGACCTATTACACACAGGTTTACTTTGACTCGACCAAGCCCTTAACACTCTTGGTAGACGCTTCCAAATATGGGACTGGGGCGTGTCTTATGCAAGACGGTCATCACATAGCATTTACACCCAAAAACCTAACACAAACTGTCATGAATCGAGGGTTAGAATCTCTGAAGAACGCTATCAAAGTTGATGCGCAAATGCAAACTTTGATAAAGACTAAGACTCAAGGATAAGGTCTAGTTCAGGCGCTAACTACAATCCAAATCTGCTTGAATTCTGGAATCACAGGGATGAACTAACTATAGAGAATGGCGTATTGTATCTAAAGGTCTCCGACAGAAAATGTTGTCAACTGTACACACTGGTCATGTGGGAGTAAACAAGACATTAGAGCACTCCAAAGATAGCATCTTTTGGCCAGGTATGTCCAAAGAAATCACTGAACACGTGCTTAAATGCTCGGTATGTCTTGTCCCACTTACCGTGACTCTCGTGCTAAGGAACCTTTAATTCCACATGACATCCCACAAAGCCATATGAAAAAAATGGTACTGACTCGTTTGCATTTGATGGAAAAATTATCTCATGACTGTAGTGTACTGTAGTCCATTTTCTGAGATAGACTTCTTACCTAACACATAGAGTGTCACAATTATTAGGAGACTGAAAGTACACATATCACCAAACGGTACTTGTAATGTCCGCATCAGTGACAATAGCTCACAGTTTGAAAGAATGGAGTTTCGAACACCAGGCTTAAAGTCCATTACATGCAATGTCTAATGGTTTGGCAGAAACTGCAGTCTCGAGTGCAAAGAAACTGCTCACAAAATAAAGGGACAGTAAGCAGGACCCTTATCTAGCCTTGTTAGACTATAGAAATACGCCATTGGATTGCAGCTATACGCCAGCTCAAATGTTACTTGGTAGAAGAACAAAATCCATAATACCCATTACAAATAAACTTTTCAAACTACACACCGTTGACCCAGCTATTGTTCAAAAGAAAATGCAGCAGTCGAAATCAAAACAAAAACTATTTTATAAGACAGCAAAATCACTTAAACCCCATACATGATTCTGTGAGAGTTCAATTTCACAAAGTCGGGAATCCTGCCAAAGTAATAAGAGTTCACAACTGCCGGTCATATTCTGTGCAAACTATGGATGGTGGTTTACCGCCAAAATCGAAGGTTACTTAATAAAACCTTGGAAATCTATCAAAAGTGACCCCATTTGCTGTTCAAGTGATGGCTGACACTGTGCAGCAGTATCAAAATACTCATTCCAAACAGTTTTCCCTACAGAACCCCATTTGAATAACACTATCCCCGAATCTGTAGCTAAAACTTTGAGGTCAGACGCCCCAGTGTATAACACGGTCTGGAAGAGAGATGAAACCTTACAAGACCTATGTAAATGACCGATGGATTAGATAACATTAGCAGTAGGGAGGGTGAACCCTACAAATTGGTTTCGAGCAAACATATCTAAAAATAAAGATTCACACGAAAAAAATTTAAAAAAAAAGGTCAATAACGTCAAACTGAAACCTCTAACTTATCGAGATTCTCTCCGCAGTATCACTGCGGCGTTAGTTCGCGCTGTTACTTCGCCGTTGACATCCGTGTTTATAAAATTTTGTGAGTGATTGTTTATGTAATCGTGCGCTTCATTTTTGTTAGCCCACCCTCCCTGCTGCTGTAATTAAACCATTGCGTTATATCAATAATGATCGGTGAAGCTCACTCAGCAAGATTAGCTCGAGAGCGACAAGAAGCAATTAAGAAATATCTACCTGTCCATGATCGCGTCAAACAACAATTACAGCAACACCAACAGACCCAAGAAGAATTTACAATATCTGCAGAACAATTATTTAAACCCATCACTGAAACCACGAAGGGTATCGTCCCTGTATTAACGGAGACGGCAAAACAAACTGAAAAAATAGCGTCGCGAACTAAAAAAACAAAAAAAATTCTACGAGAACTTCGCGCCGAAATAGCTGTGGCTCAGCCAACTGGAGAGACAGATCAAGCAGAAGATGGTGCTCAACAAGAATTAGAAAGAGTCCAAGTTAAAATTAAATTATCTGATAAATTTAATGAGGTTTTCGTTGATAGCATCGCAAAGATTAATATAGCTGAATTAGCTGAAACTGCTTTTTTATCTTATGATGAACGAAAAAGATTGTTAAACCCTGAATATGCTGATTATAATGTAAGTCGCGAGCAATGGTACAAATGGATTTTTCGTTTACGTTTTAATGTTGATCAAGCTCGAAGTGACGACGAGATATGTTGATTACAATACGGCTATAAAAAAAATAAGATATTGACTTTTCAGAAAATGCAACAACGTCAACAATAACCAGAACCAGAAAAATCAGTAAATGATTATTTTAAACCTAATAGTATTAATGCTATTCAACATCCAACTCATACAATATCTATTGCAGCAAATTACAAAGATCAATATAAATATTTAAAACCTGAATACGTTGAAGAATTTGAATTTGATGATTGGGTTATTGCTGTATATCTCGTTTCTAGAAATACTGAAAAAATAGATGACTTTGGTGATTATGATGAGTTTAAAGAAGATGTAATGAAACGAATAAAATCTTCTAGGGAGAATAAACCTAGCAAACCAACTTCATCTGGTGAGCCAGCTCAACCTCAAGGTCTTTTTGGTAGTGTTGCATCTTATTTTAAAGGCAAAACTGGAAGTGGTCTCACTCGAGAAAGTAAAACTTTCGTTACTTGTCCCGACAGCGTCATCGCTGACGTAGATAGATTAGAAACTCTCGTCGGTGGAAAACGAGCCGGTAATAATTCTCTCGAAATCATAAACGAAATCACATCTATTTGTCAACGATTATTTACCGGTGGCATCATGGACGCACATGTGTATCGGTCTCTCATCGCTGAAATTACCGACGATTATCATAGCGACTGAGGTCTACATTTTCTATATAAAATATAATTATTGTACACTTCCACCAAATAATGTCACTGATTAAACAGTTAGATATAATTATTATAATAGATGATCATACACGCTAATCAACGCAGACCAATCATGGTCAGGGTGGTCAATAGTTGATTACCCGTATATGAGGCATTTTACGGAGATGGATTCGGTGATGTTGTTAGGGGTTTATTTTCGAGAATCGCCCCAAAAGCAGCACCGATTGCAAAGCAATAAGGCATGAAAGCCATAGATG
The DNA here is from genome assembly GCA_016617855.1 of Megalonaias nervosa. Lineage (NCBI taxonomy): Eukaryota > Metazoa > Mollusca > Bivalvia > Unionida > Unionidae > Megalonaias > Megalonaias nervosa. The sequence continues at coordinate 20,774 of JAECUM010056938.1, read as the reverse complement.
TTGTTCGTGATAAAGGTCTTAAAACGGTCGGTGATGTTGCCGGTAAAGTATTTTCTACGATCCAAGATAGACTATCTCGATTAGCGCAACGAGTGAAGGGCGCTCTAACACGAAAGCGAGTGCCACCAGTGCTACCGTCGACCGCAGAGATGCCTGCGCGTGTTAGTAAAGTAATAAATGATGCCGCAAACGAGAAACTAGCAGCAATGACGCTGTCATCGGCTTTACCGTCAACGACCGAAAAGGAAAAAAATATAGCAGCAAGTTTGATAGCGGAAAGTGGTCTTCGTATTAGACGATGATCAATAACATAACATGTTTAAACGCGAATCGATCCCGCATTTAATATGGAAGCGCCTATTCTCAAAGATGAATCTAAACGTGATTTTCAATTTATTCTTACGATGCGCGAATGCCAGATCAGCGTGGACGAATTGAATTACAGGTTCAAGATACGAGTAGATATTTCTATCCCGCGGAGGCATTTATCGAAGTTGAAGGTAAAATCGTAAAAGCGGATAATACCGAATACGACAACGATGTTGGTTTTGGTTTTGTCAACAAAGGTATCATGGCGTTGTTTGACAGCGCCACGTACGCCATCGACGGAAGAAACATTCAATCTATTCAGAAAGATGTCGACGTTGCCACGACAATACTTGGTCTTGCGTGATACAGCGATGATTATTCAAGATCAGCTGGTCCATCTATGATGTTTTTCAAGGATACTTCTGATCATCCGAGTCACAAAAATGTAACCATCGGCAACGTAAGAAATGCCGCAGGAACCGCAGAAACTCCCGCAGTAATATCCATGAACGCCAATTTTAACCTCGGATTCGCATCGCGGAAAGCAATGCTCAGGGACAGAATGTTTTTTTACGCGATTCCGTTGTCGCACATCTTTGGATTTTGTAGGGGTGTACGAAAGGTCATTTTCGGAGCCAAACATACAGTTGTACTTGTACGAAAAGCAACCGACGATGATGCATTATGGCACGTTGAAGGAGCTGACGCAGGTGCAACTGCGGCACTTCATGTTAAAGTAATATTAACAAAACTTTCATTGTGGATGCCGGTAATGACCCCCGCGATGACCGTCGAAGATCGGTTACTCAATTTTATGAGTAGTGGTGGCAAATCAGCGTTGTCATGGTTGACGACGATCACGGATGCCATCCAAAGTGCCGTCAATGGTTTATTTACGTGGCAAATAGCATCACAACAGGGCGTCTTTGCACCGCGACATATATTCGTTGCTTTCCAAAGTACTGCACGATTAAACTCACAAATACGTTCCGCGATGATATTTGACAAACTTGGTGTCAGTGAGGTGTCGCTGTGAATAAATGGACATCAAGAACCCTCCGAGGATATTTTGTTGAATTTCGAGCTAAATCATGTGGCGCGTGCATATCATCGATTGATGTCGTTTATGGGGCGTGATCAAAATGTTGATACTAGTTTACAAATATCACAGCTAGATTTTATAACTTTATATCCGATTTATTATTTTTCACTGGAGCATTTGGATTTGTTTAGACAGTCCGTCGTTGACATACATTTTCGAGCTCGTATTAACAGAAATATCGTAGATATACCCACGTACAGAGCAATCGCCCTTATATTATCCGATAAGCAATGTTACTCCAAGGTGCTGGTGGTCGCATGAGGGTCGTTGATGCTCCCGTAGAGAATATGCAAGCGCTGATTTAAATCAGTATTTAGAAATCAAATATATATCACAAATGTTATATCATCATGTTAGTGTCAGTCTGACCCCGGGTCAGATTAAACGATTACAATCACCGTTAGCATCAGGATGCGGAACAAAAATAACATTAAAACACGATCAAATGTCCGGTGCAAATAAATTATCGTTGACCGACGTCAATTTAAAAAATTTAACGAAGCTAAACACGCCAGCAAAGGAATACGATTAAGTTTTTCCGTGGGCGCCATCAAGGATTCTATTAAGACCGGTGGAATATTTCCGTTTCTCGCAGCGTTACCCACGTTGATAGCTGCGGCGGCCCCCACGGTCGCAAAAGCGGCCGCGTTAGGTACTGTTGGAGCTGTCGCGGGAAGATTATTCAATAAAGCGACAGGTGGGCCCGTATTAAAAAAAAGACGACGACGAGTCGGACGCGGATTAAGACTTCCAGGATCTCGACCTCACGTTGGTCGCGGATTAAGAATTCCAGGGACTCAACGATGACGTCGTCAACGATAGTGCCACTATCGAATTTTGATTTACTCGATGCTGCTGCGCGGTTGCGTATAAAGAATTTTAGAGGTGTTTTTATGCGTGACCAATTACCAAAATATCCAAATCTGTCAGAAACAGGTATTATTAATCTCGATAAAAGCTCTGGTCGTGGCACTCACTGGGTTGCGTACGCGATTGATCCACGTGGAATTGTTTATTTTGATTCGTATGGGTTGGCGCCACCAAAAGAATATTTAAAATACATCTACAGATTTCAAAATATTCCAATCTGGTACTCAACGCTACCAACACAAACATTAACGGATCCACCAATATGTGGCCGTGAAGCACTAGCAGTACTTGATGCTGTATCAAGATCAACGAAACCACCTCATAAAGTTGTACACGAATATACATTAAATAATCGCTAATCATATAATGGTTGATATTTACGGAAGATCAGCTAAACCCAAACCTCAGCAAGAACCATCCGAAGACTTACTCAAGCAAGTAACACGGCAGATCAATGATGAATTATCTGACATGTTCAATCTTGCCAATGTCGACGAAAACGAACTTGTTGTATTTCAAAACCGCGAAGGAAAATTGAAGACGAGTAATGTTTCCATCAACGATATCATTGTGCGTAATCGCGCGTCTCGAGTAGGCCTCATTGCCGTGTACGACAGCGAGGGCAAACTTGTTCCTAGTGTCGTTACTCCATCGTCGATCCGAGATAGTATAAGTGAACGATTGTTAAAAACCGGTGATACAATGAACGGCGTCATTAGCATGAGCAACAACAAAATTATTAGCGTAGGCGAACCGACGGATAATTTCGACGCTGCGACGATGAAATATGTAGACGATAAGGAAATTCCAGTAACAACTTCTTTGTCGACAATCAATGATGGAATGGCCGCATTTAGAACTGATTTTTCTAATCATGTAAATCTGTTTCTGAGTTTTTGTAGAAACTTGAACAGAATAAATGAAGAATTTTTTGGAAAACCAGCAATTGTTGATATTAAACTCGCCGATATAAACACGAAACTCGGCGATATTCTCAGTGGAATTCCTAATATGGTTCAAAAAACTAATCTGATTAAAATTCCTCACGCAGCGACTAATGTCGCCGTCAACAATATCGTGTACACGGTATCATCAGGATCATCAACGTGGACACCGCAAAATAACACTATTAAACATACCGCAGAAGTAACCGGTGTGTACAGGTTGTCCGTGTTCAGTTCTGCAAAATTTACAATATTTACTACATTTTCATGGCGCTATTCAACCGATAATTTTTCTGGGACTGTATCTGTAATGTTAAATAAAGATACCGAAGAAACGTTTATGCTGGTATCAGATGATAAAAAATTAACCACGGCGCCCTACTGGTGGTGCATAGAATTTGTAGCTGAAACACAACCTATTGTCTAAAGGACAACGTCTTAGACAACAACAATTAAGTATAATGATAGACGTTGACGTTGATTTAGATACGATCAAGTAATAACATGGCAGAATAAATTAAAAACCATCATTGATAATTATACAGCAAAAATAAAGAAATATCGTAGACGTGCAACCGTCATTGATATTATGGTTTATTCGGTTTCTACGCTAGTTGCTGGAACCGGCGTAGTATTATCAACTCTGACGATGACGGCGCCGATCGTTGGAACAATCATTGTTTCATCGTCAACGTCGATCGCTGAAATATTTAATATTATCGCGAAAAAGATAAATACGTGCACGAATGAAAAATTAAACGAGTACACGATGAAATTACATACTGCAACGACCGCATATTCTAAATTATCACCGTTGATTTCTTCATCACTTAATGATGGAATAATATCCGATGAAGAATTCAGTATCGCAATAAAGATCTACATTGAGGTATTCGACGACAACGTCGTTAATGATGTCGTCGTCGGTGATTTAAAACAATAATAGTATAATAATGTCAGCGTCAGTGACTGCGTCACCGGATCAGCGATCGCAACAATTACTACAACAGATCGTCACTAATACTGCTCCGATAAAAACCACAATGATATTGGCGAGTTCAACTTCGCCTGAATTCAGCATTAATTTTCCAACTGCAATACCAGCATCCGAGATAGGTCTAGTGCAATTACGGGTTTATTATAGTTGGCCCAATATTAGGTCAAAATCATTTGGTGGACTACAACCGAATAATTCATTAGTATCTGCAAATAAAAACAAACCCGATGGAACTCCTGATTGGCAAGTAGTTAGTATTCCAACGGGAAGTTATCAAATAGAACAGATCAATGAAGAATTCCAACGCAAAATTAAATCTATCACTGGAAAAGAATCAAAGATTGCCATTACCATCCACGAGCAAACACTGTTGTCGGCGAATGAAATATTATCGCCGGACTACGCCATGGATATATATCAGTCTTCGATTAGATCAGTGTTGGGATGGACAGATATTCAACCAACATATGAAGGTCCGCCACAACCACGTCTAGATGAGTTTTTGACGACGGAGCAAAAATTTAAAAAAACACCTGAATACAGAAATAATTATCCATGGAACGTTGATGAATATTTCATCGCTGATGATGGACAAAAAATATTTTTATTACCAGATCTTTATCGGATACAAGTTAGAGGCGAATCGGGTCAAGGTATTGGTTATCATAAAGCTTTTTTGTATTTTGAACAGATCATAGATGAATTTGATAGAATTCATAAATATGTAAAAAATTTAATTATTGATTTAACAAAAAATTACAACGAAGACGTCAAAAAAAAAAAAATGTCATTGATTCAATTAAGCATCTAAACGCAGTAATATCTGACTATACACATATGATAGATGTGATAGATGAAAACGCTAAATTTGCTGAAAAAGTATTTATTAAAAAATATGGTATTGATGAATTTATAGCACCACGTTTCGATATAAAAGAATATTTAAAAGATAATAAAAAAGAATACCGTGATTATTATATTATTCCAAAAATCGAACTTAACATCGCAGATATGTTTTCTGCGATCCTTGAGTCGTGGAGAAAAGTAACTCCACCACCAAATATTCTCCGATACAATAATAATCCATACAACAAAGGCCGTCATGTCTCACCGGGCATCGTTAATATCACATCAACGATCGCGGTAAATTTAGTATGTGATGTCGTCGACGGCAGTTATCAAGTGGACACTGATAAATCCAATCAGGCCCAACAAGGATATATTCTATACTCGTTTACCCCTCAAGTTCCTCCAGGTTATTTGATTGTGTCAGAACCAATCAACGTTGTTTATCTGCGATGTCATAGTCGTCTTTTATCACGGATACATTTCAAACTTACTGACCAATCTGGCCACTTGCTCGATCTTAGGTCGGAGTTGTTGAATATAAACCTATATGTACGCTCATAAATGAGCGTCATCGTAGATCTCACGCTCGTGAGCGTCATCTTAATGACTTCGTCATCGTAGTCGGTGATTACATCACGGCGGAAAATACCAAGCAAAAAAAAAAAATATCAAATAATTAATTTTTTTTATCCCCGTGATTTTATCCTTGACGTTGTCAGTGACTCTGTTACCGGGATCAGAAACGAATTATTCTGATACAACACTATTGGTTTCATTGTCACTGGTGACTTCGTCATTGAGGACTTCGTCATCATGGTCAGAGTCACACTCGTCTTTATCTTTAGCCAGTAATTCTTCCACGTCTTTGTCCATCAACTCCGTCATCGCCATGATATCTTTCAGTTGTTTTATACGAGCATGTACGAGTCTTTTCGTTTCGTATTCGTGAGATAATTCTAACCTAACCCGCTCGATGGCCCGTGATAACGGCACAAATAATTTCACCTGCATATCAGTGATTGCTGCCAGCGATCGTAACATTGCCTGTTGGATCAACTTTATGAATCTATAATCGGAGGGCAAAGTATATCTATTTTCTGATCTCCGAAATTGTAATGATTCAAAATCGTTCATTATTTTTTCAGGATCAAGCTGGTCAGATATTTTTACGCCTTTGTTTTGTAATTTCTTAATAGCAGAAATAATTGATGTGATGTTTTCGTGATTCATTATTTTATATATTATAAATTATTTGTTTAAATAAAAATATATTTCTGAATAAATATATTTTTGAATTAATGTGAATAAAAAATATTTCTGAATTAATCAGAATAAAAAAGCAAAAGGAAGTACCTGCCGAGCAGGTTGATGACGTCGGATATGTAATTGTTGGATTGCGGGGTAATAAAAACATCCCCCTAAGTGAACCCCGGCGCTTTGAGGTTCAGGGGTGCCAGGCCAGTTATACACCTGGAATTAGTTGGGGTTTTTTACAATCTATTATCTCGTCATCAACTGCCCGCAGGCGCCCCCAATTATAATAGCATCTATCGCCGAATGCAAGATAATATACCTTTAGCATTTTTGGAGACTCGAACACGCAGAGAATATACACTAGTGGATCCGCACGCAAACGCCTTAACCACACGGCTATCGGAGTTCTTATGAATATACAGTTAAATTTAAGGATATAACTATTTACACTGTCTCACAGTCATGGACGGCAAATCCCTACACCGAAAGAATATTCTGATTCTGAATAAAATCTGCAATTTTATATATTTCTGCTGTTTCTGTCGTGTTAAAATACTGTATTTTCAACTGTAACACTGTTACGGGCCAGAACTGTGTTAGTAAATGCGTTGGATCGATATTATTCTGGTATATTCCGCCTACTGCAGAACTGCGTAGATTCATTCAGTATAGTGTCGTCTGCTGCGATCTATATGTGTACAATACAATATCACTGCTGAGGTTTTTATGTTCTGTTTGAGGATATATTTTCTGCAATTAATACTTCCACAACGTTGAGATGTTTGGACTGGAGAGATATTTAAGTATTACGATTAGACTGTAGTACAATAACTGCTCAATTACTCTATCAACGATGACGGATTCTTATCACTGAATATATATAGACAAAAACAAAAAAAAAAAAAGGAGACAACTACTTGATTGCTCTATCAGCGATGACGGATTTATCTCGCTTTATTATACATACCGGAACGTGATTCTTTGATCGTATTTAACTGAATATGCTGATCTGGCAATATTATTTGCGACACGATATATTGAAGCAAGGCAAATACCGAAATATTTGGCAGCCGCATACATGGATGGGAAATTTCTCTCTTCACCTGTCTCTGTATTTGTGGATATAACCGACCTAGGAGTCTTATCATTATAACCAGCTCTTCCGAAATTTAAATTCTGACTTTGTGTAACAACACGTAAATTTTCTAAAAAATTATCTTTTGGGTCTGAATTTATGTGATCAATTACAAATTCGTCTTTGATGACCCCATGAAAACACTCGAACACGAACCTATGTGAGTGATAATTTTTATTTCCAGCACTAAACATGATATATCCAGTATTACTAACAAAACCAACTGTTTTTTTTTCGTTGACAGTGTCTAATGACACCATCACGAGATGCTTCATAATTTTTAATGATGGGATGTTTCACAAATTCCTTTTGCTCCATTTATATATATAATATTATTTGTCTAAATGATAATTTTGAAATCTGGCCAGATAGTCTTCAGCGGTTTTTAACGGGGATTCATTATTATATTTTTTATCATAATATCGTTTCAACTCTCTGTATCTTTTACCACCACACGCTACACACAACTGGGTTTCTCCTCTGACTCCAACACCGCATCATAAACACGGTTTCGGTCCTAGACTACCTATTCGGAAACTTTGCATATGTTGGCCACAGAATTCATTCACGCATGATTTATTACAAGGAGTTGAACATCCAATCATAAGCCATCGGCATTTATTGTTTGTTTGAATCATTATATATATAATTAAAGTTTAATTAAACATATATATTTGTCTTAAATATAGTATGGAGGAATTTGAGAAATTATCCACAATTGAACCTTCCACCGTAAGATTTGATCTTGACAAATTACCAAAATCTAAATTTAATTTTTCGATGCAAGATCTGGCTTTGATAAATAGTGATATAACCGATCGTATCCGTGAAGGTAAAAAAGAATTTCGCAACGATGGTGCGGCTCATACTTGGTCGACATTCAGGATTATGAACGACACCAGTGGTGTTCTTGTCGATGCTAGAATGAGTGACGAACGAGGTAAAAATATTATTAACTATCTCGACAATCAGCGATATATTGTTTTAGTAAAAATTATTGTGCAGACAGATGATGACACTTGGATTATTCGTGATAAACGTGAACCTGTACGGCTTCATACTGGAAATAATACTGTTACATTAAATAAATATTCCAAGCCAGGTGTGCTAACCGGTATTGATAAACCATATTATGAACGAGCGTATCCTGTCACGGCAGTTATATATGCAATATATCCGCTAAATAATAAACCTAACGTTGGGGATCTCAAACAAATGAAAATTTCAAGAATAAATTGTGTAGCTGAACGTGTCATGGAACATTTCTCAAAAGCAATACGCGGAAACGGTTTAACAGATCTAAGACGTATAAAAATAGATGAGTGGGCAGAAACAGTTAAAGATACCGGAGCATCTATCAGTGACGTTGCTAAGCTAGAAAAGAAATTGAGATTTCCAGTAACAGTAAAAACATAAGAGGAATTTTGTACGAACCGAAATATATAAAAAATGGAAACCCTATAACAATCATTGATCATAACGCACATGCATGGACTGATGCTGTAACAATATTTCCACGAGATAGGACAGTTAAATTTTATGAAGATTATATATTTGATGCTATCAGTGATATCAGTAAGAGTGACCCTGTATCTGTTTGGTTATTTTAGAGTTCAGAATCCGCATATTACGATCAGTTTGTAAAACCTAACGGAGAGATTTACCGTAGAGAATCTCTCCATGAAGAAATGAAGAATCTTGCACAACGCCTTTGGTGTGAATATAATTCTGAAGTTGAGCAATTATTGAATAATTGTTTTACAGTTCCATCGGTTGTGGCTCACTTTGCTCAGAAGAAAAATTCATGGAAACCAACACGATCAGAATTCCTTGAAGATGTTCAGAAAAGTTGTGTCGAATATGGACATGGCGGATTATGGAATACCAAATACGATCATCGTAAAGTTACATCGGTTGATATGGTTGCGTGTTATCCTGGAAGTTTTCTTGGATACGGAGACTGTTCTAAATACTTTGAGCGATTCGGACATCCCACACATGAAATGACAAGAGTTGCGATAAATGGACCATTACCTGACTTTGATTTAAGTGGATTTGCTTGTGTAAAATCATTTAAGTTTCGTAATAATCTTCATCCGATCATTTATGCGTGGTTTGGTAGACATTTCTCAGAAAAATATTGGGTTCCAATAGTGCTATTACGATACATGCTTGATGCGGGAATCTTAGTGTCGTTGATGGTCAGTGAAGCTATTATATCATATCATTCGCAGAAACAAGTTTGGTCACCACAACAAAAGAAACATTCACCCCTGACAGAGTCAGGCGAAGATTGGGATAGAATTGATTATGAAAATAAAGTTGCAAAAGATCTCGATAGAAAAATAATCGGTAAGTTTACTCAAGGAGGATCATATGATCATAAACGACATTGTACAAGATTAATCATGGATGATGCTGAGTTGGATTTTATAATTACTGATACAACAAACAAAGGAACATTTATAGCAGAAATAATGCTTATTTGTCAGACGGAACCAAACTAGGTACAATAGTAAGTTATATCGATGGTGAGTCACCACAATTTACTCCTTTAAGATCTTCTATGCTCGCTTACGTTTCTATAAATTTATTATCGATGATAAATAGATTTCCTTGTTACTCTGTCAGAGTTGCTACGGATTCGTTTTATATAAACAACGCGTACGTGGATTTGGTAAAACCGTTACTCGGTAGCGGCGAATGGGGATCATGGCGAATAAAACAAGAAAGTATACTTGACTATTCTGAAACAGCAGATGTTGATATCGCGGAGACATACTACGGTAATGACAATCAAACACCAGTATCAACATCACCATCTGTATTTGATCCCGTGGCTAGACATAAAACCATTTATCTCAATGGACCTGGAGGATCTGGTAAAACAACACGTGCGATTGAATTATTTCGGCAGAGTTCAGATATGATTGTGTTGACACCTACACACAGACTAGCAAGGGAAATAAAACAACGAGGAGTAAAATCTCAAACTTCTCATAGTTTCTTCAGATGGTGTGGAGATACGTGGACACCTGAGCGAATGGGTGAGAAATATATTCCGAAAATCATCATCTGGGATGAGATTTGTACAGTATCGTTAGAAACACTAAAAATATTTCTCGATTGGTTACTGACAAAAAATACTGCTGTGATTATGTGTGGCGATCATGGTCAACCACCACCTTTCGTCAGTCAATCTCCGCACGAGTGGTTAAGAACTTTTGTAGATTATTATGAGGAAATAAATAATGATCATAGAGCTATTGATGAGCCTCTGAAAGAATTTAAAAGATTAATCAGACTACAGCCAGATAAAATACAATGTGAGATAATGCGTGATATAATTCCGGAAACTCCTGTGAACGATTTTTGGAATTTATGGAGACCAAATGATTTAATAGTTGCGAGTAGAAAAATAATTCGTGATGAATTGCAAGAGAAATTATTTCTGTTACACAAGGAAAGATTTTCAATGTTACCTGTACCATTATGTTATCGCCCAGCGGATACTCGACGACAAAATATTGAAGTTGAAATTCCAGGACGAGACACTGAAAGTGTCCAGAAACAAAATCTTGTATTGAATGATATTGTTTTGGTTGATGTTAATGTTGTTGAGAGCGCGTTAAATATGAATAACTCACCGTGGAAATTGGGATATGCCATAACGATTCATTCATCACAAGGACTAACTATTACTGATACAAATATCTGGATTGTCGATGATAGAATCGAGTTGTCAAATTTAGTTTATCTCGCAGTATCTAGAGTCAGAAGAATATCTCAACTGCATAGAGTTGTCATAGAATCCACAGAAAATAATAATCAAACTATCAGCGATACTGAAGGTGTTAGTGGCGTAATAAGAAAAAAATTATTCAGTTATAAGCAATGCGACAAAAAAAAAATAATCGCGATTTTAATATTGATGTTGAATTTATTATGACGCTAAAACAACAACAGAATAATCGTTGTGTAATTTGCAACTGTTACATGTTATGGAAATATTCGAGTAATAATCCAAAACAATTTACCGTGGATAGAATTAATAGTGATCTTGGTCATACACGTGATAATGTGATGCTGACCTGTCTTGAATGCAGTCGACGCGGGGGTTCCAATTTACAAAAGTGAACGCGGTGGTAATTGTGTGTCTTCAGGAATTACTTGTAATTGTTCAGGTACAAATCCACGTTGAGGAGTAGTTGAATCTAGTCTGTAGATGGCAGGTCTACCAGTGGATCTAACCACGCTAGAAATTTTATGTGTTGTCACACTCCAGATAGGATCAGTTGCTCCTTTTTTACCCCCTTCAAGTTCACCAGGTTCATATAAATACCTTACAGTAACATTACCTAACACTGGCTGTTTTGAAAAGTCACGTTGTTGACCGTAGCCATCGTCGACCACCTTGTGGTACGGGGGTATATGTTTCTTTGTAATTGCATTAACAGGTTTCATAGAAGTTGCACGAGTAATTTCATTATTTAACGCAGCTATCACACTTGGTAATCTTTCAACCCATTCGCGAGATCTTGTATCTGTATGAATTATTTCCTTCGCATACTGGTATCCAAATAACCGCTCAGCGAGTGTTCGATTAAATCTTTCAACGATTGCCTGATCACGATGAATTGCGATGTGTCCTCGTCTGATTTTAACATTATGTTGCTTCATCAGCGATGATACTGCACCAAGAAATTCTTTGCCAGGATCAACCTGTAGCAACTGTGGCCATCGTAGACCACCTTGTGGTCCGGATCCTCGTTGATAAATTCGTTCAAACGCAGATGCAACTTCAGTTGCTGTCTTTGTTGACAGTGGTTCTGCTTCTTTATATCTACTTGCAACATCAACGACAGTTAACGCGTATTTGTACGTGCGTGATTTACGTCCACGTGTTTTAATAGTATCGTGCGGTAAAAACAAAATATCTGCTTGATGAACTTCATTGGGAACGCTGACATCAAAATACGCGTACTGAATTCTTTTAGGTGGACGTAAATAGATTTGCCATATTGCCTGTCGTGCTAACCACGCTGCAGCAACAGCACGTGAGACTTTTGCAGCTTCAGCAAGTTTACTAATCGCTGCTTTGCCCTTCCAATATCCTCTTGGGGAATAATAAATGGACTCCATTATAATAGTTATATAATTAATTACCCAGCCCCTAACATTATTTTACCTTTCATACCAGTTTTTACTAAGAAAGCAGCTAATGTTTCTCGAAGTGATTTATTTTTTACATTATTTATGGCAGGAATTAATTTTATATCGGCGAGATGTCGTTGTTGTAATCTTTATCTCGATAAGCAATATCGTGAACGTAACATGCTTGATCGATTCCATTTACGGGATATTCTCCAGGCCGAGGTTGATCTTGATTGTCAAGACGAATATCTAAACGAGTTCCTGGCCCACAATAATTATAACCCGGTAAGTGTTTTTCCCCGGGATATTTCGCCCATGGTAATCCTGGTAATTTTCCCAACGAAGCGGTGATATCACCTCCCGTCGCTGTACTTGAAATAAATTTATATTTTTTTGTGCCACACCTTTCACACTTACCTGTCAGTGCACGCATTTTATTTTTTGTTATTATTGTTGTTAATCCAGTGGTGGACGTGGCTGCCCTGCATCGAACACAATATAAATTCATATTATTTATCATATGGATATAATTGACTTTTCGGCGACACGAAAACAAGAGCCAGTCAAGCATCACCCAGCGCTACCGAATTCTATCAGAATGATAATAATAGGTCCATCTGGAAGTGGGAAGACGCAATTATTGCTTAATCTGATAATGAGATGGCTGAAATGGGATAAATTATATTTAGTAGCACCATCTGTAGATGATCAGCGATGCTATGAAGTACTTAAAGATTTTAATGAAAATGCAAAATCGTTAAATGAAGACAGTGACGTTATTGATTTTATCACTGATATTGATGAAGCGCCATCTGTAGATGATCTGGATGGAAGTATTAATAATTTAGTAGTGTACGATGATGTTATGCTGGACAAACAATCAAATCCAGCTAGGGTATTTTCTCGAGGTAGACATAAAAATACAGATGTGATTTATGTTACACAGCGTTATACACAAATACCTAAAGTGATTAGATATAACTGTAATATTTTGGTTGTGTTTAACGGAGTTGATAATCATACGCTGCAAAATATTTATTATACTTGGTGTTCAGGGGACATGGATATGATTAAGTTCAAACATTTTTTTTCAAAAGCACAAGTTACCCCGTTTGGTTTTATAACAATAAATTTACATGATCCGAGGTTGAGATATCGTAACGGACTTGATACAATATTTGGATAAAAACCACAGCAGCAGGGAGGGTGGGCTAACAAAAATGACGCGCACGATTACATAAACGATCACTCACAAAATTTTATAAACACGGATGTCAACGGCGAAGTAACAGCGCGAACTAACGCCGCAGTGATACTGCGGAGAGAATCTCGATAAGTTAGAGGTTTCATTTTGACGTTATTGACCTTTTTTTAAAATTTTTTTCGTGTGAATCTTTATTTTTAGATATGTTTGCTCGAAACCAATTTGTAGGGTTCACCCTCCCTGCTGCTACATTGATGACTATAACTATAGCACTGAACTGGAACTAGTGTTTAAATGTACATTTATATGGAACGGCAGAGACTGATAACAACTGGCCAGTACACAAAAAACAGGACGATTATTTAGGGTGTAAATAAATGATAATGGTCATTCAGTCTGCGTATGAACAACATTATTAAGGCGTTTATATATGTTTTGGACATTATATGCGTATGCATTGTCATTATATGAAATATTGTTTCGTGTATATATATATATATATATATATATATATATATATATATATATATATATATATATATATATATATATATATATATATATATATATATATATATAATTGAAATAACAACATTTCTATAGAATTACTTAGATTTCGTTGCCTGTGTTTTATATGTTACTTTCAAACTCAAACAACTGTTTATTTTATGTTGCCAAAACACAAATTTCTTCCCTTGCAACTTAAGTACGCATGCTCTGTCTTGGACCTGCTTTGTTTATTGTGTGTACTAGTCATTGGTGGAAATAAAACTCTTGGAAGCAACACGCTTGTGTCTGTTCCAATATGTCTCATTTTTGAGAGTACATGACGAAAAAACAATAACTGGGAAACAACTGGCTGATAATAAATTCACCTATTTCAAAATCAAAAAGGGTCGACTGGAAACTATAAAGATATTCTGTCACAATCAAGGGTATTACTGACTAATAAAAAAAGGATAACATAACAGAGGTTAATCTATACAGTATTGATAATACCCCAAATGAAAACTTTCTGTTAAAGATTGTAAACTTCTTTACGAGATACTAAACAAATTAAAAGATGATAACTAAATAAAGGAATTTTGATCTTTTAACGAAGGTAGTGCATTTTTGAGAAACTTTATTCTTTAAGCAAGACATAATCTAGCCATTCTTTTCACACAAGACATATGCGTGCTCCGTGTAAAACCAGTAAACGAATCAAGGATTGCGCTTTAGACTGAGAAATGTAATCAATCAGGCCTTTTTTGTGTTGTGTTCCTTTGTAGACAACAATGCAGTGTTTCTCAGTTATGGAGGACTATAATACGCTAATGTAATGTTCTTGTTATCATTAATTTTTCAATGGTGTGCGGTCAATTTGTTTATGCACATTTATTTTCTATAATTAAGCAAGCAAGCAAAGAACCCCCCCCAAAAAAAATTATTTCTAAAAATAAACTTAAACATGTTTTGATATCCTAAAAATCATAGAATATACAATTTAATTTTTTATTTTTCGATTTCGTACTTTCAAAATTCACGTTTTTATTTTTGAATATGTACGGTAAATCTATAACAAACATCTATACTACATGTGCTAATACCTATACAAGCCACTGTATTTTATATTTTCTTAAAAACGATATTGAACCAAAAATTATTAAATACAACTTTCAATAAATGACCGTATATGTAAATCAAAATGTATGACATAACATTATACGGCTATTTATCGGTTGTATGTTCTGTATCACGTACGCATACGGCACACATTCAAGGTTTTAGAACATATAGGAAATATACTATTTTCATCGAATGATATCATAAGCGGCCCATCAAGTCAATATACAAACTTCAAATACAATAGGAAAACCTGTATAATTTTAAACAACAAGAACAACAACAACAGCAACAACAAAACAAACAAAACAAAACGAAAAGAAAACCCCCAAAGCAACTCCCCCCAATCACCCCCCCCCAAAAAAAAACAAAACAAAACAAAACAAAAAACAAAAAAAAAAATCGCGTGCTCCTACAGGCATCATTTCTGGGACACTAATGTCAATTTACATACCACCGCTATATATTTGAGATACATTAAAAAGATTACAAGGCAGAAAATTTTTGAATTACTGAACATCGTCTAGTGTAATTTTTAACGGCTATTACGAAGATATATTCTTCGCACTTTCACCCGTCTATCCATCTCCAACAGTCTTAAAATATTTGGATGCATTACTGCGATTACCTCAGAGTTTCTTTCAGAGGAACACCATTATTTGATACGTATCGGAAATGGAAGGGAACTTTCCGATTTCTCTCTGTAAGAGACTTGTGGGTAATCGCAGTGGCACTTCCCAATCTGGTAAGATTTTTTCGAACAAATATCCGGCTGTATGTGAGAGTGGACCCTCCTAATGACCGTTAGGCGTTGAAAATAACATTGACTATGTTTTTTCTTTCAGAGAAATAAATTCACTATTGGTTATATTAAAAATTCATGCAAAGTTTCAATGGAAAAAATAAAGACTAAACTTTACATTTTCTTAAACAATTTCTAACGTTGATTATTTGTGATGTCATGTCATGGAGTCTTTGTGACGATATAAAAGCTATTCTGATATAATAACAATGGGCATAGGGACAGTTAAAAAATAGCATCCATTTTACGACTGGTCTTTTTAAGCCTGCGATACAAAAGCAGAGGATACTCTGAGTCACGACACAAGAGTGATACTGAATATTCTGAGGATCACGAGATACACTTGGCTTCTTACGTTACCCGTCTTGATTTGTTTCACTCCAAAGTTCCTCGGCTTCCAAGGGTAACAGAAGTAGTTCTGAAAAGGATAATAACGCTGTAAAAGACAGAATGCTGCAAAATATTTCCAGCGTGTCAAAGAACAATTCTCAGAAAACTCGGCGGTAATAGACATGGCTACGAAAAATTTATACCAAACAGGTAATAGGAAAAACTTAGAAGCGAGCTGAGCTTGTTGGACTGCAGGAAATATTGATTCAGGTGCTGATTTAAACAAAAATGAGCAACACTTTTGAAGAGGGTTCTATGATCAAGAAAGTCTATGAAGATCGTTACCAGCAGTTACTTATCTTCTTAATTCATTTCCATTATCGAGCACTGAAAAAAAGCCGGAAGAAAAATAGCGGCGATAAATGGCACTTCAGTTGCCAGTGTTTTCAAATTTCATGGGGCATAGCTTTTAATACCTTTTCTTTATCCAACGCACGTAAGCTGAACAGTGCTTGGCTCGCTATTATTTCTTAAAGAATTTTGGCCTGATTGTCATTGTGCACTAATTAATTGCATATGTTTGAAGTATAACCTTCAATAACAATAAGATCCGTCGACTGTTCTGTTAGGCATGCGAACAGAAGGAGATTCAGTGCAACCCCTAATCCTGTGATGAAGGGCGAACAGAACGAGATTCAGTGCAACCGCTAATCCTGTGATGAAGGTTGATCATACTTACAAGAATACTTTATTATTTTTTTCTACAGGGAAGTGTACAAGTGCCAGGGTCACATGGGTGATTCGTAGGTACCACGTCCCCATTTGGCACATTCTGCCAGAACCTACACTCGACCACAATTGGCGTTTGCTGCAGATGACTGTTCGGTTGAGTCGACTGCAACAAAACTTACTTGCACATGCCAACACCATCTTTCCGTAACGGACGCTTTAATCATTAGACATGCAAAAGAACACCATATTTCATTTAAGTACGTGAAGAGTTTTTGGCTGCTCTTGCTAACGAGATTTCTATTACGAAAAATATTTCCATAGAAAACTCTTAAATATGTAAAACAAAAACTGAATTTCCCAAAATAACCTAATAATCTAATCAGGTTATTTATATAAAATATCACTAAAATATTTTACTTGTGTACCTTAAATGGGTTTCGCTAAAGTTTGCTTATTAAACAAACTTTGAAAACTTTCAAGTTCATCGTGTTCAATAACGTTGAACAATTTTAAATTTGCTAGAATGACCTGAACATATAACTAGATCATTTACTTATGACCATGATAAAGTGCTAAATTTCAAGACTCTAAGTTATGTGTTATCGCAATAAAAATAGTCTGCATAGTCATGTGGACGTACAATAGGTTATGTGTTATCGCAATAAACAGAGTCGGCATGGTCACGTGGACGTACTATCTTTCATACGTAGTGACGGACAGCAGGAAATTAATCCTATCGAAGTTTGGGAGTATAAAAAATATATGCTTATTCATTTAGACATTAATATGTGCAGTCATACAGGATATTTGTCTAACTAATTGATAATGTTCTTTGGATAGAATAATTCCAAGCCGAGTTAATTAGTATGCTATTATCATTGGAGAAAACTGGAGGAGGCGAGGAGAACTTGAAGGATGTGAAGATGTAGAACGCGTATTTCTGAAGTAACAGCTTCATATACTTCTCCGCCTGCCTATGTCACTATAATCATTTTTTGAAAATACTCTGTCATCTTAATGTAATTTTCAACCAAATTCGAAAATAAGGTCAGATCTATTTATTTAAAATTTAACAAGTTACCTGCGGGCAGACCATGTTTATCCCAGGGGAATACCAGTGCCCTGAGTTCGGATCCAGGTAAAGAAGTGTACCTCCAAACAATAATAGTCTTAATATATAATGTAACTCATAGTCACTCATTAGCGCATACAGATGGGGGATAGAAGGGTCTTGATCTATATCAGGAGTAAACACGTTCCAAAACCGCTATTTTGAAGGTCTGGTAACATTAAATGAAGTGGGTGTCAAGAAGGTGTACAAATTGTCTTACACGGCTGTCTTACACAAGAGTAAGAGTTAACAAGTTTCATACCATTACCTCTTTTAGATTCAGCGGTACAGACAGCACACTAGGACCGTTCCTGAGGCCTAAGTGGTTAGAGCCTCCGACTCGGATGCGGGGGGTTGCGGGTTCAAACCCCGGCCGAGTCATACCAGAGACTTATAACAATGGTACTAGCAGCTACCTTAGTGTTAGGACTGGTCGGTCTAGTTCCATAATAATGTGACTGGGTAGGTCATTATGCTACATGTCTGCGGCATGATGCCCCAGTGCTAGACATCACTATAAATTGCCACACTGCAAATAGCGTAGCGATATGACAACAATTGCTAAAGCTACTTTATAAATCCACACACACACACACACACACACACACACACACACACACACACACACACTAAATGTAACCTTAATCTGTGACATTAACCTACAAGAAAAAATATTAATACACTGTAGTTCCAATATATACATTTAAAGAAAATCATCCAGCTTAGAGGTTAGTTTCAGTAACCTTTCCAACCAGAGTAATTTTTTGAAATTTTTTTATAGCGTGTTGACAAAATTACTGTCAATTATGTCATGCACATATTTAATAGACATATACAGATAAAGATAAGAAAATTTAATACACCTTTTACTGTTAACGCTAGTGCAAGTAAATGCCGCCCCCAAGCCCGTAAATAGTCTCACATATATATTTTATAGAGGGGTAAAGTTCCCCTTGTTAATTCTTTGTTCTGCAGCTGAGAAAACTTATGTCCAGAATCATAGAAAATAGTTAAATGTATGTATGTATGTATGTATGTATGTATGTATGTATGCATGCATGCATGCATGCATGCATGCATGTATGTATGTATGTATGTATGTATGTATGTACCACAAACAAGCACGCACACACCATACAGATAGGAAAGCCCTATCTCATACATATTTAAACATTGCCTATAGAGGTTGGTGATTACAAGCAAGCCGATTGTTGCCGTAACCCGAATATCCGGGTTCAAATGTCAATAGGGAGTGAATTAAAAACCTGTATAAGAATATTATTTATTTATGAAACATTATTTTTAGCTGCTTTTCTCAACAATTTGTGACTGATGCTATTTATTTGTATACATGATAAATAGAACATTTCTGTTTGGTTTTTAAAAATAAATATCAGGACTTTATTAGCCAGGCATGTGGCCACGCTTGCCGTGTTTAACCAACTGAGAGTTATAGATCATATAGATAGATTAAAAACTTCGCGATTGCTAAGGATAAGCGCTTTTTCGCTACGTCACGAGGAATGGAGTCATTAATATAGGCCACATTAGTTAAAGAAAGATGTAAGAGAATACATACAAAACGCAATGCCTGCCTCAGGCCAAGTTTTTGAACTGATAACAGTATGAATGATACGGAATATTTAAACATTGATATTTCAAATTGAAATGAACTTATAACAAAGTTATACAGTTATACTAGTATCCCGTTTCCCAAGTGTTTCTTGTGACGAAGACTGTATTTCCATTTGAAATAACTGTATTTACTCATGATACGAGGACTGTATTTATGTGTGAAATTACTATATTTACTCATTTGACGATGACTCTATTACTATTTGACATAAACATATCAATTCATGTGACGAGGACTATTTCAGTGCTAAATAACTGTATTTATTTACGTGACGAGGTTTGTGTTTCCTTGTGAAATAAATGTATTTATTTAAATGACAGAATGCAAGTTTCGGTAGGAGCACATTTTCTTCAGCTGATTTTTCATTCAATAATTTAATACAAACTAACACAGCTTTTCTAATTTCGTGCACTGCTACAATGACATTCTCTCTCTCTCTCTCTCTCTCTCTCTCTCTCTCTCTCTCTCTCTCTCTCTCTCTCTCTCTCTCGCTTGATTCCGGTGGTTATTCCCAGTATTTCACGGTTTCTTCCGCCACCATCTTTTACTTGCCGCAATGTATAGCCTATAATGTGCTGTACACCCAAAATAACAACAATAACTCTATCTATTTCTATCTTCTCTCTCGTAACGTAACTGCTTAGAAAAGGACATTTATTTTCGCTTGTGCGAGATACTTAGCAAACCCGACACCTCCCAAAGCATATACATATCTTTCTTGTGACGTGGACTATATACTA
>JAECUM010056937.1:0-21966 GCA_016617855.1 Megalonaias nervosa | reverse complement strand
GCTGAAAAATGGCGTTAAGCCCCACAACAACAACAACATTATTTAATTTCTTGCAAAGACTGATGTAGTGAATATTTTCAGGGTGGGAATACTGAAGATTAATCAAAAAGTGGTTTTACCTGTGAGACTTCAGAGTGCAAAAACTTTAAACAAAAGTCTTATATGATTGTGAGTTTACCTGTTCAAGGAATTGTTTTTTAAATTTTGTTTATTTCTACTTTAACCATAAACTGTGTGGCCTTGGCAAGTAATAAACACCCAAATTTTAATTATCACTTAATTTCAGTTTGCAATTGACAATGATCTATCCCTGATTTCTCCATCATTTACAAACATGATGAACATCATGGTGACAGCTAAAATCACAAATTAGACAATTTCAGTATTATATTTAATTAAGAATTTTTCCTCCAAAACATGTATTGTTAGTCACAGTGTATAAACAGGTACTGTATGCATGACAGTGAATAACAAGCAATAACTGAAAACTAATTTTAAATATATTAAGTTAATACCTGAAACCTACTTATTGTAGTCTAGAGTTTGTTTTTAGACACTTTTTTATGGCACCTCCTTATTGCAGACATAGATGCACAGTATTCAAATATTTTACAAACTGTACATCTTGATGGATAGAGTGGAAGGGAGAAAGCCAGAGATGGAATGGAAGAAAAATTAAATAGACCTAAGTATGGAAAAATTAAATTGAATAGCATAAAACAGGCAGATAACTTTCATCAAGAAAACAGATCCAAAAGAGATATCACCATAGTGGCGATAAAAGTGTTAGTACCACTGTGGCACTATCAATTTTCTCCTATCGATAATATTTTAATATCTCATTATGAAGAACATAACAAAGGTAATTTATCTCATTTTCACATGCTCTTCAAAGTCATCAAAGGATTTTCACTGACAAATATAATTTAAATAGTCCATTCAAGTTGTCTGAATTATGAATTTATTTGGATTTATTTAACACAAACATAAATGCAAACCTGCAGACATCAAGAAAAAATTCCATCTTTCTCTGAGAAAATCATTTTATAGTTTTGCTGTCTCTCAGATAAACTGTAGTGTTTGAACTTCTCACCACTCAATAAAAAATAGGATTTCTGTTGGCATTTCCACGGATCCTACAGTACTATCAATTGTAGTCATACACTGAAGCTCCAATGCAAACAGTTGCCACTGAAAATATCATATAAAACATGACTGTCAAATAAAAAGTTCTAACTTTCCCAAAAAGAGTCTAATCCAGGAGGGTGTATTGAAGAAAAAGATAAACAAAGGTCAACTGACAAGATTAAATTCTGATTACCTTCTCAATCATCAATGTCAGGTCCATGATAGTTGACACCTGTATCTGGTCAGTGGTCACTGAACCATCACCCATCTGCACTGTCTTACTATTGACCAGTTTCTCCTTTTCATCACTGGTGACTGTCTCTTCTTGGGCGGGAATGCCATTAGATATGTATTGCTTTTCTAGGAATATGAGGAAAAAATTAACACTAAACAAAGTACATACCTAAAGTTTGACATAATTTTATCCACAAACATATCGTTACTTTCCTTCCACGAGGAGAGATAAATCAAACTTCTACAATGTTTCTACTCAACTGCAAGCACATCCTAAAAGTGAGTGTAGTCCAAAATTCTTCTACTGGTAAAATGTGTGTGTGTGTGTGTATGTATGTGTGTGTGTGTCAAGTCACCCTTGCCCCATTCTCAAAAGAGGCCTGTATTCAAATATAGTTCTAACAATATACCACCTGGCATGGCATGCATGAAAGCAATATGTTTTCCATCCCCACCTCCCACTTACGATAATGATGGAAGCTACCATTTTTTCTTGCAAAAGGGGTTGTCCTTATACAAGGGAGATCACTCATCTGAGAATTGTACAGTGTTTCACAAATGTGATTGCTTAGAAATCTCAAGCTCTTTGACTGCCTGGAGCCAAAAGGTACCAGCTCAACATATCATAAAAGGTGCAAACCTTTGTTATTATGAGTATTACCTAGAAGCAATGAAACTGAAACACAAACAATTCATAGCTTTTAAGAAAAGGCATGATTGTAAACCCTCCCCCAGCTGTTTACCTGCCTGAAAATGCATCTCTGATATTTTGTTTGTTACTTAGAGAGGGTTAGAACTATTTGAACTTGTGGTGGATAGTTGGTAATAAAACTTCATTGCTGGGATTCAGGTACTAAATATGGACTAATCTCAAATTTAGATCACATCATCTAACTCTTTTTTTTTGCTGAAACATTTTGTCAATGAAGATGACCATGAAAAATATTTTATTTTTGATGCTAATTTATTGTCATTACTATATTTATTACTGGGTGCTGGTTTTAATTAACAGAACTAGAAAAGTTCCACCAAACAAGTTTCAAATTTAGATTTGTAAAGTGCTATTGATTTGATTGATTTGTCCTTTTTCTGGTCCAACATGTTTTAAAGTTTAAATCATATCAGAATATTATTTCCAGATATTTTGTGACTGGGAAAACAAGGTGGCTTTGGCTTGCTTCCAGAGATAATTTTGTAAAGTTGAGCGGAAAACATCATGGACAGATGAAGGAACTGGTTATTGACTGAGAGGAAAATGAATGAGACATCTGAAGGAGCAAAAATCTCCTTCATTTACTCTCCATTTGTGTGAAAGCCAAAGTATAGTTTTTACATGTAATAAACAAGGCCTCATTACATTAAGGAAATACTGTTCAATCTGCTGGACATCCTTGTACTGCAATTATCACCATGCTTTAGGGTCAATATATACAGTCATATGTGAATCCAAGGTCTGGACATCCTTGCATTACAATTATTACCATGCTTTAGGGTCAATATATAGAGTCATACATGAATCCAAGGTCTGGACATCCTTGTATAGCAATTATTACCATGCTTTAGGGGCAATATATAGTCATACATGAATCCAAGGTCTGGACATCCTTGTATTGCAATTATTACCATGCTTTAGGGTCAATATATAGAGTCATACATGAGTCCAAGGTCTGGACATCCTTGTATAGCAATTATTACCATGCTTTAGGGGCAATATATAGTCATACATGAATCCAAGGTCTGGACATCCTTTTATTGCAATTATTACCATACTTTAGGGTCAATATATGAAGTCATACATAAATCCAAGGTCTGGACATCCTTTTATTGCAATTATTACCATGCTTTAGGGAAAATATATAGAGTCATACATGAACTTAAAATACGGACCTGAGGAATCTCTTGTTGAGTTTGCATAGGAATGCAAGGGTTCTAAGGAATGTGGTGTCTCACCTGTGAATGCATTATGATGGTCTAACTTCATGCTTATGCAAGTCGGGAATAAATGGCACAACAAGTTACAAATTTTACACATGTATTGATATTACCCCGAATTTTACACATGTAGTAATTTTATCCCAAACTTTACACATGTAGAAAGGTTATCATAAATTTTACACATATAATAATTTAATCCCAAACCTCAGACATGTAGAAAGAGTATCACAAGCTTTATGCATGTAATAATATCATCCCAAACATTACACATGTAGTAGAAAGGTTATCACAAATATTACACATGCAGTAGAAAGATTATCACAAACATCACACAAACATTACACATGCAGTAGAAAGATTATCACAAACGTTACACATGTAGTAGAAAGATATCACAAATTTTACATATGCGGTAATATTATCACAAACTTTCCACATATAGTAATATTATCCCAAATTTTACACATGTAGTAGAAAGATTATCACAAACATTACACATATAGTAGAAAGATTATCACAAACGTTACACATACAGTGATATTATCACAAGCTTTATATGAAATGCTGCTAATTATATAGAAGATATGGGATTTCAACAATGTATGCACCTAAGCAATTGTGAGTATAATGTCACAGGTTTTTGCTTGCCCAGATGAGACAGGAAAACCATGCATGATAATACAGGTGTCAAACACTGTCAACAATGATGTCAACAGCCTTCCACTAATATAAGAGAAACTCCTGGTATATCAGGGTACAAACTTTCAACTTATTCAGCAATATGTTTTTGAAGTATTAGCTGAATTATATATTTACCATCAATAATCCTATCTAAAAATGTAGGACTCTTTTTAGAATACTGACCACTAATCTTTTTAGAATCTGACCACTAATCAACACTAAAAGTACTGAATTATCCTAGTTATTTTAACTCTTAAAAATTTCTAAGCCATCCATTTGTATGACTCTTTCCGACATTCCAACAATTTACTTTTTGTACGTTTCAATATGCATATTACCTAACATAATTACTTACAAGTCGAGTCCGACTGCAAACAACATATACCCTGATCTGCCATCACATAATGTGCCAGCAGATCTAGGGTCTATGATATTTGTTTTATTGAATACTCTTTAAAAAACTACTCAGACCCACATCTGGCTACATATGCAATGGCAGATCTGGGTCTATGCATTCTGACTAACAAATGAGTGTATATGGTAATATATATAATTTTATAAAGTTCCCTGATATATGGAAAAACAGGAGAGATAGTAACATATATTGGTTTATTCACCTCAATATACAACATGATTCAAGATACCAGTAATTAATATTAAACAATAATAATGGTCTATTTATTATGTAATGAAAACCTCTTACCTTTTATTTTCATATCATTCATTTTAACATTGACTTCAGTATCGGCGAGACCTATCTCTTTCACCTCCATCTTGGCCTCATCCCAAGAAAATGCAGCCTTGTTCAACACAATGGCAAACTTGTCACTGAAAATGTCCCATTTGTGTGGCTGAACCTCTTCCATCAGTAAAATATTCTACAGGTAACCATGAAAATAAATCAATCACATTATGCCATGCACATGAAGTTTTGAAAAACCATTTCATATTTTTGCTAATTTCAAATCAGATGCATGTAATGTCATGTCAAAACAGCAAAAATGACATTATGATATCCATAAAGGCAAGAGTGATGTTCTTTACATCTAGATGTATTTAAAAGTAAGTTCATTACACAATTTTGTGATTTATTAAATTCAGTCACAAATTTTCATATTGTTATAAAGAGATTCATATACAGATGCATTTATTATAAGAAATATCAAACTTAAATAATTCCATATATAGTTCAAATCCATGGACAGTACATGCTGCTCACTCATCCTGCAAGCTGAAGTTAGTGCTATCAGGAAGCAAGTCCTGTATGATAACTGGTTCAGTGATGTGGAAGGTAAGGGCTCAAACTTATATGAGTTGGGCCATGTCAAGATCCCGGGTAAGTTCCATTTTAGGAACGAGGTGAGTGAACATGACCTTGATCTGTCAAAACTGGATATGTCATACAGTTCCTTGTTACAGCCAACATCATCTCTTACATGATACAGTGTGACCCCGCTATAACACGGTAGTTGGGAGCCATAGAACCCGACTGTGTTAGAGACCGAACCGTGTTATAAGCAACTAGGTCCGTTTGCTGAAGAAAATGATGCATGTACCCAAAAATATGTGCGAGTGGGTGGGGGTGTAGGCAATAAACGGGGGCACAAAAATATGTGCTTCATTGGCACAGTTATCATCTTAAATTGATGCATATTAAATGAGAAATACACATGTAGTGAAAACAGAGAAGGCATATATAATATTTTACTTTATTCAGAGAACCACGCAATGGTACATATACGTGTATACTATTTATACATACATGTCTAATGTATAGCAATTAATAAATTAAAGTAACAATACTGTGTACTCACCCGCGAATCATGTCACATACATTGAATCCACAATACAAGTAATTCCATCAAAGATATGCACACAGATTTAAAATATTCCATAATTCTGTCAAAGGTCATATAGGTCTGAATTCATTAGAAAAAAATAGCACAATCATATAACGAATGATGAAGCACATTTACTTTTCAGTACGTCCTAAGTCGGTAAAAGTTTGCATTTTAAGCGCCCTCGGTAGAGTTCGTAAGCATAAACTTTTTCCTGTAAAAAGGAAACTTTCACGGCACAGTAAAAGTGTTCCAGTCACATTGGAAAATGAAACAATTCATCAGATTCCATTGCTTTTATTTAAGTTCAGTACTGACTTCCTCTGAAGAAAGGTTCTTTGTTTTTATTGAAGACTGTAGTCGGCTTTCTTTGATGAAGGGTGCATGCGTTATTGAAGTCACTGCTAAAGGACAGCTTTGGAGAACCAAACAAATGTCTGTTTCTTATTGTGGCAGCAACATCAAAATATTGTATTGCATGATTGAGACTGATTTTTTTCCCATTTGCTTAGTACATTTTCATAACAATCGGTGCTTCAAAGGTAATGTTTTCTTTGAAATTTCAGCTACTACTTTATCTGGGTAAATTTTTTTAAAAAATGAATTGGCCATCGTATGGTCAATTGTAGTTACTGTTTCCCTCTGCCTATTGAATAGACAAATGAGAGCTTGTTGGGTTTTTTTTCTTTTTGTTTTTTACATTTGTGGTGGGTGGAGTGATGCTGCCTTCCACGCATGCGTCAGAAATTTAAAGAAAGGGTCAATCAACGATAAAGACCGAGGTGTTCTGGTCTGATGACAGGGATTACTACAGAAAATGTGAATGTTCTGAAGGATTTAATTCTGAGTGAAAAGAAGAGGAATTTTTCTTACCATCCACATACAAATGTCAGTCTACGTAAATATATTAATTACTAGCGAGCGGCCAAAAATCCAACGAAAGATAGATTATGAGATAATGCCTTGTCCAGTTGATCTCCGCTACCAGAAATGTAAATCTGAAAAAAAGTGGATATCTCAAAACATACAGTACTCATGCTTGATGTCAACATATGCGGATTATGATATAACAATGCACTGTTAAGATGTTTTGTCAGTATGGACAAAGAATTTGTTCATGTAACAATATATAAATTTCAGTGCATTTTATATCAACTTCACGGCTTCCTTTCATGGGACCTCTGAATTTCTCCACTCTAAACCAATGGTTGTATATACAAGTTTAAACAGGCAACAATGCTGCCAATAAAAAAAATCACCAGATGGCATATTTTGCTGCCAATAAGGAAAAAAATATCACAATTTGCAATACTGGCGAAGCCCTGCACGATTCCTGAATAAACTTTTTACACGTTATTTTTCGTACTTTTAAGAAGAAAGTTATTTTTTCGTGTATGAGAAAAATGCATATAGAATTTCAGGAGCTACGCCACGATCATCTTGTATTATTCATACATGATCTCTTCCCTAAAATGATAAACTTTTTATGGTGGTTTTTTTTCGTACTTTTAAGAAAGAATGGTTTTTTTTCGTGTACAAGAAAAATACATGTATATGAAATTTCAGGCACCACACCACAACCATGTTATATCTGAATTCGTGTTATAACGGAGCATGCTATAGCAGGGTCACACTGTATCTGCATATTTCTGAAACCATGGAATGGTATCCATTGATTGTGACAGGGGCAAGCTTCTTGTTCTCCAAGAGGAAAAGGAAGAAGTTAGCTGATTGGAGAATGGAGGCAGAGTGGTGTGACATCATTAACGTGACAACAGTCAGTGAAAACACTTCACTTCCCACAAATGCTTTTAATGTAAATGCCTCTAGCTGTCATGAGCCTCTCCACAATCAAAATGAAGAACTCCTTTTAACCAGGGTATCAATGACAAGAGCTGGGCAAGAATGGGGAGTTTCTCTGGACACAGATAGAACAATGCAAACTCAGCTGCAAAGGGTTGGTATGATTTTCCTGGGTCTATTCATCACTGGGTATATCCATCACAGGGTATGTCCATCACCAGATCCAGTGGACTGTAGATCCAAGCTTTGTCCCATCAGAGTGGGGCAATCAGAACTAATTTGCAATCCTGCTGCTCATTTTCTGGATTAGTTTTGGTATTAGAATGGAGGGAAAGCATATGCCCATATTCCCACCCAGCTGATGGAAAGGGCATAAATGACTCGTGGCTCTGGATCTGGGGATGGAGAAATGCAGATGTCCAGTTTTTATTTTTGCTAGCTATCATTGTGAACAGGTCTAACATCAGTTGGCTCCACAGGTTGCAGACTCAGTGGAACAGTGGAAGATAAATGAAGAGATCACTCTGTATGAAGCTGCTAGCCTCTCCTGCCAACCTGGACACTTAGCTTGCCCAGGATGTGTTGGACTTGTATGTTTATGTGATATTGGGCACACAAATGAAGCTACTCCCATACAGTGATGCAAAGGTCCAGTAACTTCTGTACCATTTGTTTGAAGAGGTAGTTCACTATGACCAGATTGTTGGACATTATCAGAACCATCTTCCTTATGATGCATTTCACCCAAGCATGGGAGACATGGAGAATGGCATTCATTTCCAGGAGATTTATGTGAAAAACCTTCTCTTGCAGTGTCCACTTGCTGCTGACCATCACAAAGTCTGGCAGCAAGTGTGCATCTCCTGCCTACCTGACAAACTAATTATTGTGATTTCTGGTTGTGAAGCTTCTTGACATATTCCTGCCACTGGCCACTCCATGTTTTGCCACTGATGCAGCAAGTGTTTGATTTTGGTCAAGAGCATAAATTGATAATCTAAATAATTTAGTGTTGGGCACCACTGTACCAAAAGGGTCATCTGCAAAGGGCACATGTAAGGGCGGCTGAGGTATAACAGGCGGGCCATTGAACTGAGCAGGATGAGGAGTTGACGAGTTAAATCACCGAAATGAACATCAAGGAGGACATGTTCTCTGACACATGAATGATAATGTCTATGCATTTGGGTGGAAGGTAATCATCATTGATACATATTAGAAACTCCATACCTAGATGAACAAAATGTTGTGATCTAACTTCTTCACCCTGACTATCCACCTGTAACTACAAATGAGGTGCATATCATGAACAATGTGAATGTGTTTGCAGTATATTGTCCAGATATGTCAACATCGCTGTGGAAGTGGGATATGGTGCAGTCCAATGTGTTGTGCCAAGGTTGAGGCTGAATCAAGTATTCATTGCATTGTACAGATGGAAGGATGGACCTTGCTGTATCCATCTGGAACTCTGCTCAAGCCTATGACTGGTCTCAATTTCCTGATGGGTTTTTTTTAACCAGAAAGAGTCTGGATTAAAAACACAAGAAGTCCAATTTATGGAATATCTCCACCACCTCTTTAAGAGCATCACCTTCTGTAGCATATCTGTTTTCATTGGATCACTAGGGATCTCTGTCATGCATGCTGAGGATGAAAAAGGAGTTGGCCGGATGAATGAGATCCAAAAATCCTCTGGGGAAATTACATGAATCACCCAAGTTTTGGTCACGACTGGGGGGGGGGGGGAGGAAGAGGGCAAGAAGACAGCAAGTCACTGATGGTTGTTGGTCTGAGAATTGTGAAAAGAGAAATTCTCCGGTTTTCTCTCCCTCTCCTGACCTCCATGTAAAGTTTGGAGCATATGGCCAATCTGCCTGGCCATGAAGAGACTTTGTTGCTGAGAATCGCTTGAAGACATTGCTGAATGAACAAACAAGTGATGTGTGGTTCACCAGTCCAAGAAGATAATTAATAACTACATATATCATACACAAATCGACCAGATGGTTGTACTGGTTGGTTGGCAGTTGGGATGGCATACAACAAATGATATGTAACTTGTGTGACTGTCTGGCAGGAAAATTTGAAAGGTTATTCCAATCCGACACACCTGACTTCAGTGTTACTAAATCCATGTGTTGGGTTAGGGACTTATGACCAGTGGACTGCTAAATTTGGGTTAAGAATGGTCCAAGTTTCATCTAATTCACAAACTGACAATCTTGATGACAGAATTTGCTGTAGTATGTATATTATAAACAATTCCAATAAAGCTTGAGTGGAATTGTTTGGCATAACTTCAACTGGATCTGAAACAATTGTTGCTGTACATGCATTTTTTAGGTATCTTCATCAGTGGTGGTGGAATTCGAACATACCCCACACAACGCGAAATGATTCCATATTTGGATTTTCAAGAGGCTGGACAAAACATCTTCTGCCCAATATGCACACATGCTGCATGGAAGTAAGAAAGAACATAATGTGCAGGCAAGGCACATCTCATGGTTGTACTTCAAAACTTTAAAGTGTCTGCACTTATTACTATTGATTGACATATCTGCATTGAAATGGAGAAGAAAAAATAAAACAAGTTTATACGACTAATTTACAAACTGTTCAAGTAGGTGTACTCATGTTATCAAAACAACCTAAGAAGTGTGTAATAAACTTAAATTTGGATGACCAATAAAAATACACCTGTGAAAATCTCAGTGCTATCACTCAGTGTCATATGGACAATAATGACCAGGGGGAAAAATCCAAAAACTGAATAAATTCACCATAATAGACACAAATGTATATCAACCGTTTGGTTTATTACCATCACAAAACAATGTTGGACAGTCAAAATTGATTATAAATTGTAATGGATTCTTCTGTTAACATTTGCGAGCAAAAACTTAAACCAGTAAACTTTTTACATCTGGGATTTGAGCAGCAACCTAGCAGAAACTAGGGGAGTTAATCTGTCTGAGACGAGTTACTTCCCTTATTCTAAATAATACATAGATGAAATGACATTTTATTGTCTTTCTGGGAGGGTTGGATTAGGAGGTAGCAAAGAGTAATTTGAAATGTTAATGTAATCAGGGAATGTATCTGACTGAGAAATTTATGGGCTTGCGTCAAAGATTAATACACCTGCATGCTCCAAAACACACTAAACATTCCTGACCAGAATATGTCACTGCCTGCCTAATGCCTTCTCAAGAACTGCTTCCTACTCTGGTCTTTTCTATTTTGCATGCAAATAAGAGCCCTTCAATGATGTTATAAAACTATGGAGTGTGTGTGTGTGTGTGTGTGTGTGTGTGTGTGTAATAAACACATTCATACCATTTGACAATTTTTTTTATAAATGTTTGCTATTCTAAGATCAACACACCTTTGACTCTTTTTTAATTTGTAACATTTTTCAATTTTTTCAAATAGATTTTCCAATTTTACATATGATAATAGCTTTTACCTCCCTGCTGTTATGTTGCATGTTTGCTTTTCTGGAGTTGTTTCTTTCCATGATGAAAAGCTTAATTAGCTTGAAACATCAGGAAACTGTTTTGTAACTATGCCTTTGCTTATATTTCTGTCAATAAACATATACATGAACTGTGCTTTAATAATAGGCAATAAATCTACATTTATGGAAAATGCAAAACATTTAAGTCAAAAATGTCTTTTCTTAATTCAAGAACAATTGGTCCTGGAAATCTTAAACCAGAAAATCTATAGCAAATATTAATACATGTACAATTTATGCTGAAATAACTTTAGCTGATGTAAATTCCCATGAACTAAGACAATTTACCTATAAATGAGCACCCACCCACATACCGCATGAACATCATACCTTGTATCTTCTGAAAGAGACTGAGACATCAGCTAAAGCCTTCACAGAAAAGGGGAGAACACCAAGTGAGAACTTCATGGCATTCAGGACCGATATGATGGAGAAAGCCTTTAAAAAAAGACAGTAAATTAATACAAGCATCTTAATCAAGAAATCAGTTAATCTATGCATTCATGTTTCACATATCTGAGGTACTGGGTTCAATCCTTGATTCTAGCTCAAGTGAGGGTAAATTGTTCAAGATTGGTGATTTTCTCTGGTTTTCTGATTTCCAAATTAAGACAGAAGCATACTCAAAGATATAAACTAATTTATGGAGGGTTTTGTGACATTCATAAGATGAGAAATAAGGCTTTGTTAATTTCAAGGTTTTGACAGAAAAAACATTAAATACAGAAGAAAAAAAAACGAAAAAGTTATCTGTACAGGGTTAGTGGAACATTTCCTTATAATTTCATAATTAAGACTATATACAGTTTCTATTTTAAAACTTGAATCCCTGTGATCACCAACATACCTCTTTCATCAAAAATGATTTCATGCTGAAGGCTTCTTGTTTTGCCATATTAGCTTTTTTCCAGCTGCATGTGGCCACTTCGACCCAAAATATAATGAGAATGTCCATTACATGGCATACCGGTTGGACCAAAAATGTAGTGAGAATATCCATTACTTGCTGTGCAGGTTGGACCAAACATTATGACAGCTACTGTCAAAGTGTGCTTTTACAAAGCTAGTATGTTCAAACTGTTTTAGAAGCAAATTTAATGGTAATTACCGGAAGTTTAACTACCCTGTCTGCTCTAATTTGTGAAAACCATTTCATCACTTAAAGGCAGGGCTGCTCTAAGAAAAAAATCTGACCTCGACAGGTGTGAGATTGTTTCCAGTCAAAATGTATCCAAGGAACATACAGACAGCTGCAAGGGCAGGCACCATGGGGGCTGTTGCTGTGCTAATGCTTTGCACATATGCTGCCTTTTCTAGAACTGCTCTTTCCTCTGATCTTATTCCTGACAGATAAGAATAAAATGCATTAGAACAGAATTATCTTTGCATTTTATGGACAGCTTCAGATTCCCACTATCACCTCCACACCCCAAACCCCACCCCTGCAAAATGTAATTCACCAGTCTGTTGCTGCCTTTTGTCAAGTTATCATAAGGTAAAATAATATACCATAACCTCAGGTGTTTGTACATACTGATTTTCTAAAGCATAACAAATTGTTTCATTGTATAAGCTAATTATAGTAAATGAACCTATTGCAACTATGTGGTTATGTATATTTAATTTGCATTGCTTGTTATTTGGGTTTTTTTTATTTCATTATATGCTACTGTAATGTAACAATGTATGTTGGACTTAACCTTGTCCAAAATCAAGTTTATTTTCTACTTGACCTCAATTATTGATCTTATTATTTTATTCTGTAAACAACTAATAACTAAAATATTCTCTGTGTACGGGTTTAATATCAGGATCATTATTAATTTAAGTAAATGCATTTATATGGGTCTGGGTCTTGGTTATTGGAATTCCCCTACAAATTACCTGGGGTAACTGATATATTCCACATTCTATGTTATAATTTTAGTAATAGATTTTTAATCGCAACTAAGATTTTATCTTGTAAATATGATGAACCTTCTCAAAGGTCATTTTCCATTAGGTAATGTTTTTTTTTTAGAAAATGCTAATTGTGTGACCTGAGGTCAAGTAGAAGTCTAAAATCATGCGATGGAAAATTTATTCATTCGCGTGCTTATGATCTAGCAGAATCAATTAATGTTGTGTTCAGTAGTTCATTTGGGCTGGAATTAATTTTGTCAAATTGTTCAATTCAAGTGTATAAAAAATAATCTTGGGCTGAGACGTTCACTGGGACTTTTAGTGAATTCAAATCTGGAATTATATTACTGTGTTTCAACAAAAGACTGTGGTACAACAACACAATATAGGCCACCACAGGCACATCAACAACTTAGTGTTGGACTTAATTTGGATTTCTACTAAAGCTTATTCAGAACTTTAAATTATTAGGACTTTAATCTGTAATTCTAGGATTATTTTGGGATTTAATTTTCAATACCGTAAGTTCTTTTTTTCACTTTCAGTCTGTATTCTAGGGAAATAAATTATTTGTTGATTTTTATAAAGCTTGTTGCTTTTCACTCTTTTCTTTTACTTATTTTAAGAGCATAGACTCCTAACAATGTCTATGTAAATACTTACCTGATATGTGCTTAGCAAAGGATTTCTCCCAGGCATACATTTTAATCAGTTTGATGTATGTGAGTAGTTCATGCATCAGTCTCACCTAATGAGAAAAATATAAACAAGGTAAATTTTATATTAAATATTTAGGCTAAGTCTACTGTTCAAAGATAAAATTTCCAAATTACTTACAGTGGGCAATATGCAACCAACCATTTTGATTCTTTTGAGAAGAACTCTTTGTAGAGTTCAGGGTCAATTCTATTTTCAGTTCTAGAAGAGACTCTAAGTGCTGTAAGCACTATAATAGCAATTATCAATGGACATTACCATACCTGTTTGTATCCTCATTGCAAAAATGTCTGCCTTCGTTTATTTAGTTGACATAACAGGTAATTCAAATATGAATAAAGGATGCTTAGTTGTCAAAAAGCTGTATTCACCAATGATTTTCTCCACTATGATATTCAAGGTAACGTTATAGTTCCTTAATTTACTTTACATTTTTAATGAAATTCAGTGCATAAGCTGTAAGTTCAGATGCACAAAAGCTATTTATTTATGCTTGGCACTGCCCTGGACACAACTAAGGCTGCAATGTTTATATGTGGTAATGGCTTAATGTAGTTGATTGCTCGTAAACATTTACAGAATTGGTAAATGTGTAAACAAACATGCATTTGGCTGTCAATATTGCAGGACCTACCCATTCCCTTTAAATTATGTATTTCCATATCTCTGTTAATGTCAGAAAGATCCGGTGGCCTAAGGGCTAGAGCATCCACCTCAGATACAGGAGGTTGCAGGTTTGAACCCTGACCGAGTCATGCCAAAGACTTATAAAAATGGTACTAGCAGCTGCCTCGCTTGGCGCCCAGCATTAAGAGGTTAGTGTTAGGACTGGTCGACCTGGTGTCAGGATAATGTGACTGGGTGGGACATCATGCTACATGTCTGCGGCATGATGCCCCAGCACTAGACATGACTATAAACTGCCACACTGCAGACATCATAGCAATATGACTAAAATGGTTAAAGTTATATTAAAAATCTAAATCACATATACTATTAATGTCTGTTTATTTAGATTTGTCTGCTTAATCATTTCTTACAGTATGGATGATATTCACCTCAAATATGGCATCAAGTATGGATTATTTTCACCTAAAATATGGCATCAAAAGGGAAAAAGTCAAAGATGATGAGAACTGATTACACAGCGCATTACACAACTAGTTCATTTTACTGACCAAAACTTCTTTAAAATAACATTATTCACGTTAGAACAACATGCTCGTAAATAGAATCTTCGATGAGTAACAACCTTTTTTTTAAGAAACATCATTTCAAGTTTGTAAGCCACTGTAGGTTTCTTAGTGATCATAAATCCGATAAAAGCATTGTATGGACATGTACAGACAGTAGATCCAGTTGCATTATTAATTACTTCATCATGCAGATACATGTAGCAGTATCACAAATGCCCTTTTAGCTGCTTTACCTAATTGTCAGCTATATTCAACCAAGACATGTATTAAAAACTGAATTAAATTGTAATATGAGATCAAATATGTACAGCAGTCAAACAGTCACAAGTTGAGTGAGATGCGTCATGTCAACAGTTTACATATAAGTAGCTTCAGCAGATTGGGGGAAAGGTTGAGTTTTTAGTCATTTTGATCAAATGGCATAATTTTGGTTATTTTATACCATGTACATATTTAAACATTTTTTAAACACAGTAGCCTAAGACAAAACAGATTTGCCTATCAGCATAGGCTATATTGCATGCTCTAAAAATAGCTGCAGTTAAATAAACTTACTGGATATGGTCAAGTGACCTTTCTGGAATTAGCCAAATCACACCAATCTGCTTTGTCATTCTATCTAAAAGACAAGACACTTAACACAACAAACATCATATTTTCTATTTAGATTCTAATGTTGCTTCTATTTCATGCAAGTAACAATCTTCACAAGTTAGCAAATCACATGGAAAATTCAGAGAAAAAATATTAATGATTTTCTTTGGGACTTAGATAAGATGCAATAACAGTTGACTGTCCCAATTAGTGTACTGTAAGATCAAAATGCAGGTGGGACATTTGTGTCAGTTAGTGTACTGGTAACTCTAAGATCAAAATGCAGGTGGGACAATTGTGTCAGTTAGTGTACTGGTAACTCTAAGATCAAAATGCAGGTGGGGCAATTGTTCCAATTTTTGTACAGATACCTGTAAGATCAAAAAGCAGGTGGGGACTGGAAGGGATTTTGTGGCATTCTGCCCATCTCCAGTGGAGAAAAACAACATAAATTTCTTCTTAAATATATTACATACAAGCAAACTTTCAATATCAGTCTCCACCTTTTATATGGTTTTAGATCAATAATACAGATTGTGAAACATGAACTCAGCTGGTAATGTAAAACAAAAAACATGACTTCCTATGTAAACACAAGTTTCAAATCTAGCTGACAAATTGTTACTACTGACTTGTATAAGAGAGCAGTGGTCCTTGCATAATGCCATTCATTGACTTGTAACAAAAGCTACCCAAAGAGTCAGGTAGGGCATGCAACCCTTGGTATAACATAATTCATCTGTTCTTAGCTATATTTCCCATCAATAAATTAAAGACACATAAAGCAGACTGAGGTTTGTGTAATTGCACCAAAATAATGTATTTCTTTGATTGGAAACTATGTTTGAACAATATAAGACATTTAATTTGGGGAAGAGAAAATGCATCATGCCTTAATGCAAACTTACACATCAAACCAGATGACAAAGAAATGTTGTAAACTAAATTTACTACATGATGCAAGTATGTTTGCATAGGGTTTAACATCAGCGCAATCCTGGCAATATAACTTTGATCAAGTTTAGATATGAGAAAAGCATACAAAACAAAGACAAGGGCATAAATGTGTAAAATCCTTAGAAACCAAAGTCAAATGTTCTGAAATAAACAACACTCTTTTAAAAAGTCTAAGACCATGACGGCAGTCACATCATCACTGGATACATCAAAGAGATCAAAAAGGCCTCCATTAATTGCCTTTTAGAGAGGCAAAGGGCTCATTCCATGTCCCCAGGCCCACAGGGGTAAATGAGAAACAAAGAGAATGAAAGATGATGAGATTTTGCTGATTGTGCAATAAAATGGTGGGTATACCATTAGGCAATCCTATACAATGATAGGTATGCCATTAGGTAATCCTATGCAACAATGGGTATGCCTATTAAGTGATCCTATACAATGATAGGTATGCCATTAGGTGATAATATACAATGATGGGTATGCCATTAGGTGATAATATACAATGATGGGTATGCCTATTAAGCGATCCTATGTAATGATGGGTATGCCTGCTATGCAATCCATTACAATGATGGGTATGCCTATTAAGTGATCCTATGCAATGATGGGTATACCTATTAAGCAATCCTATACAATGATGGGTTTGCCTATTAAGCAATTCTATACAATGATGGGTATGCATTAAGTGATCCTATACAATGATGGGTATACATTAAGCGATCCTATGCAATGATGGGTATGCATTAAATGATCCTATACAATGATGGGTATGCCTATTAAGTGATCCTATACAATGACGGATATGCCTATTAAGTGATTCTATACAACAGATTGATCCAACTAGAGGCATATGGGCCAAATGTGGCAATTGTTCAATTATATATATATATATACAATTATATATATATATATATATATATATATGTATATATATATATGGCCCACAAACATTTTAACTTTTGGTCCATGTGGCCCGTACTGTTGAAGATATTGATATGAGATGATGAAAACCAAATTATTCCATAAAGCTAAGATCCACAAGACTATCTAATCTGCTCACCTACCCTTTTGTCTGTGATGACTATGCACTTACTTCTGAAGTAGGCAGTCATTCTCGAAATGAAGTACTAAAAAAAACAATAATTTAGCAAAATTAGACACCAATTTTTTGGCACAATATATACTGATTAATATAACTTATTAGTAAGAAAAATCTACATTTAATTTCATATGTAAATTTATCTTCTTTACAAAAGCCTCAGGTTAAACTGTTCATATATAATAGTTAAAATGTGACAGAAAAGACTGTAGGTGTATTAAAAAATATGAAATATGAGGTTCATTTTGATACAAGTCTGGAGAAGTCATTCTACTTTTTGTAAATGGTGGCTATATTTGATGGCAGACTAGCATGATCTGTAAGAAATTAAATTCCCTCCATGCCTGAATGCTTCATATCAAAGTTGGTCGCATTCTGATGAGTAGTTGTTGAGAGAAAGTTGTTCAAAGAATTTTCTACTTTTTAGTAATGGTGCCCATATTTGATGGTGGATCAGTGTGAGATGTGCACATCTGAATGCCTTCTATCAAAATTAGTGGTTCTAGAGAACACCTCATTTAAAGATTTTTCTATTTTAGAAATGGCAGCCAGATTATTTGACAGATTTGCATCATCTGAACAAATCTGAAAGGATGTCATGTCAGGATGATTTCTGTCAAATATAATCAAATTCTGGTCAGCAGTTTGGTGAAAGTCTTTCTATATTTTGCACTGATGACCATTATACATGATGGCAGATCTACATGGTTTGAAATTTTGATGCTCCTTATGCCTAAACGTGATCTATGAAGTTTTATTGCATTCTGTGGTTTTTGAGAGAAACTCATTTAAAGATTTAACTATTTTTAGAAATGTGGCCAGACTGTTAGGCAGATCATTATTTGTACAAATAAGAAAGTTTTCATGCCATGATGCTTTTGTCCAGATTGATCAAATTCTATTCAACAATTTTGAGAAGTTATTAAAAGTCTGTTCTATTTTTAGCAATGGTGGCCATATTTAATGGCAAATCAGCACAAGGTATATAAAATTTAAAAACCGTGTATGCAAGGATGTTAGGTCAAATTTAGTCAAATTTTGTTAAGCATTTTTGAGAAGTCATGCATAAGATGATGATGATGATAATGAGAAATCATTTAAAGTATTTTCTATTTTTATTTGTAAGTAACAGTAGCTTTTCTATTGTTTGCAACACTGGCTATATTTGATGGCAGATTGACCATTTCTGTACAAACCTGTGTGATTTGCCAGCATGCTCACTGCCAAATTTGATCAAAATTCCACTGAGCAGTTTTTGAGAAGTCCATTTCTGGTCATTGTTACCATTTTAGTAACCATGTTCATAGTGACAACTGACTGTGTATAAATTTTAAAGCTATTCATTCCAAGATAATGTGTAACAAGTTGGTTGAGAAGTTTAAAACAGATGAACACACACTGAATGCAGAGGTATATAAAAAGTTCACTTGGCTATATGGCCTGGTGAGACAAAGAGAGACAGCTAACCCCTAACTTAAATAAAAGTTGAGTTTTTAAGAGTGGTCATGTAACTCAAAATCACCTAACTCGAAATTTTTGGTCTCACATCTTTTAATTTTCATTGAAAAATATGTAATTCAATTAACTTTAAAACCATTCATTTTATCAGTTTCAGAATCCTAGCTATTTTGTTCTAGACAAATAATTTCATTATATTTGAGTCTTCACTAAAAAAAAAACTAAAAAAGTATAAACTTGAGCTAACGTGAAATTACCATAAATTGAAATCATGCAAGTCAGGGCATACCTGTGTCGTAAAATTCGAAAACTTTATCAGAAATTTAATACTGAAATTTCCCAAAAATATAAAATCAACAATTTTCTCATAAACAAATTAAGAAAATGAGGATTTACTAATGCATGAAATTTATCCCAATAAAACTACCTTTATGTAAAATAAAAACTTTTTTCCCCAGCCAGCTAGTTTTATTATTATCTTGGTAGCAACAATGTCAGGGTTAACACTGTCTGAAATAAATTACAAGCTTAACACACAAGTACAGAGGGTTAGGAATTCAAAGAAAATATATGTATTTCTTTCTCCCCTGCCAGAAAAAGAAATGTGTTCATTTTAAAATGACTTTTATGCTGGAATCAGGGAGAGAACATTGTCAATAGATGTGGAAGGGCACAGCTTTGTTTTATACACTCCAAGTAAGAAAGCCTAGCCTTTGAGATAACTTTGAACCAGAAATGTTATCAAATAATCCTGACTTTGCCTAAATGGCACAGAGAAGTTATGTGTACCATATATACTTGATTATAAGTCCAGTCAAACTGCAAGCAGCATAGACCCTGATCTGCCATTGCATAATGTGCCAGAAGATCAGGATCTATGTTGACTCTTCTACTGATTACTCCTAACAAACTGCACAGACTGTGATCTGACAGTGCATTATGCAACTGCAGATCTGGGTTTTTTGCAGTTAGACTCATCTTATAAGTGAGTACATACAGTATATAAGGACATGCATACTGACCAACATTCTGTGCGTGATGCTGGTACCAAAATAATCTGAATACTGTATACACTCACTTATAAGTCAGATCTAATTGCAAACAACATAGACCCTGATCTGCTGTCATATAAGGTGCAGGCAGATCAGGGTCTTATTTGTTTTTTCTACTAATTTCTTCAAACAAACTGCATAGACCCAAATCTGCCTGCACAATATGTGACAGCAGATCTGGGTCTATGCAGTTTGTGGTTGAATTGACTTATAGGTGAATATATTCAATAAATTTTAGCTACTGTTGATATTACTACTGCCTGAATGAGCAATACCCATGTATCATCTATGTTAAAACAGACGAAATGAAAATGAGAATTCACACTGCTATTCAAAACAGCAACAGATTCAACCAGGCAATAACTATTTTTTAATAAAAAGCACAG
The DNA here is from genome assembly GCA_016617855.1 of Megalonaias nervosa. Taxonomy (NCBI): domain Eukaryota; kingdom Metazoa; phylum Mollusca; class Bivalvia; order Unionida; family Unionidae; genus Megalonaias; species Megalonaias nervosa. The sequence continues at coordinate 1,460 of JAECUM010056937.1, read as the reverse complement.
TGGAAGCCATTTATCACAAGTTCCTAGAGACCTGCAAAATTTGTTTCTTCAAAAATAATTTACCATATTTATCCAATACTAAACCAACCATTTCCCCCAATTTTTAGAAAACTTTTATGAGGAATCTTTGTCTGATACTAAGATCATCCCTGTGCTTTGATAAATTTAGAAGGCTGGCACCACTGTTTTATCATGGAAGAAATGCTTTACTTAAAATCAGAAAAAATGTATGAATTAAATAATCATTTGAACCCATATTAGTACTTCATTATTAATCCAAAACGTACCTAAATTCAAGCAAGTTATAAATGATTAAATTGTATTTATGGTTTTCTCTTCACTAATACTGACCATAAATGGATAAAATCCAACATAAATGAATAACGGCACAAGACCCCATGGACCTAGAAGAAACAGCATGTAAACTACCCCAAGCAGCACGATGACGGGTCCTGACAGCATCAGTGGTCCAATAGAAGCAGCATCAAATATTCTCTGGCCATCGTTGCTTAGAAGGTTCACAATCTATTAAAAACAATAAATATAAAAGTACTTTTTCCCCACTGACAAAAAAAAATGTTTTTATATTAACAAGCTAAGATTATGCTGCTTATAAGTGTTATTTTTTTCCCAACTTGTTTTGATTATTTTTCTTCTTCAAGATTCATACTTTCATCAAACATTAAATTCATTTCTAATTACAACATTGGCACATTGATACGACAATAACTTCTGCATCTTTCTACCAATGTCTTCATAATATGTCTTTCAAAAGACCAAAGTCCTGTTTATCTGACAGTGAGATATGCAAAATGCAACATCAGTGTAATCTACCAATATGCATCTAACATAGAAACCTGAAATGAAACGCAGCAATGTCAATGTACGAAATAGAGATAATTCAATAATCCTTTAAATAATTCAACAGTCCTTTTGACAAATCAACAGTCCTTTTGTTGACTCAATAGTCCTTTTGATAATTCAACAGTCCTTTTGATAATAGTCCTTTCAATAATTCAATAGTCCTTTTTATAATTCAATAGTCCTTTTGATAACTCAAAAGTCTTTTCGATAATGCAATAGTCCTTTTAATAAGTCAATAGTCCTTTGGCCTAATCCTATGACCAATGTTTTGTTTTGTTTAATCTTTCATGTGCAAATAAAAATAAATCAGTGTTTTGAGCAAAATATGTTTCTTCAATAATATTTAAATGTTCATAATATCCTAGGAGAAAGGTTCTCAAACTACAAGTGGGATGTGGGCTTGCTGAAGGTGATATGTTAGCCATATATTATCTGGTCCTGCAATCAAATCATCCCAATGGAACCATACACAGTTCATGTTGACCAACAAGGCATGTATTTCACGAACTGAAAATTGTCAACATCTTCCATAACAGAAGTCTTCTTTTCATATATATATATATATATATATATATATATATATATATATATATATA